>QNGE01001230.1:68447-115227 GCA_008508345.1 Paragonimus westermani | reverse complement strand
CGGAAAAAAGTAAGTTCGAAGTAAGATTCGCTGAAAAAGTCCGTTCCTCCAAACATCATGGCAATTGTGATAAATCGAAGACGGTCGATTCCAATTTGACTTATAACACATTTGCTTTTAGTAATAACTATGGTGTCTGTGACTAAAGGCCCATGTTTAGTTCCAAATCCTCGTCTAGTTGCCTCGGCAACAAGCCAGATCAACATCATGGTATATTCTGTAAATGCCATTGCTGATTCTGGCCGAAATCAATGAAATCTACGTTCGGATTAGTTCAAGCGAAATTGAGATCGCGATGGTAACGCGTTCGCCGAGAGGCTCGAACCAACGAACCTACGCATCCGGCATACCCGGCTTTACGGCCCAGCTACGCAATCACCGTTGGCCGTCTGCACAAGGTGAATCCAAAGTGCTTCTATACCTATACCCCATTGGTCGGACTATCGTACTGTGCGTCCTGTATACATATCCCATTTGTTGGTTATACTAAATAGTGACTAAACATTTCAAACAACTTTACACGTAACATATTTTGAATTGGTACTACAAACGCTTACCTGAACTCTCCTCTGTTCTGTACCGCTTCGTCGAACTGCTTACGCTATCGCACTACTGATTGATAATTGCTGATAGTTAAATTCCGTGCTCAGAGTTTACTTGGTTGTACGTTGTATAATTTTCTAGCCAGTACTTGTTTATGCACACAGTCAGTTTTATCCGAGTAAACCTTCAATGTTCTGTCTTGTTTTGTTCCGAATCAACAAGTTTACAGCTGCCCCGGTGGACTGTATATAGCCGTGAATCCTGACAGTTTCTACAGCCGTTAGTAATGATCTCAACAGACAAGGGATTCTTAAGGTGGACCAATATTTCACACGATACCCTCCCTCGTCCATAGATGGTCAGGATCTGTATTTCACACGGGACCTTGTGACCAGTCTCGGACTTCTGTTCCTTCAAAAAGTAGCGACGGTGCCATTCTCTCTTTCACGCTTCTGCGACTTGATTGGTTACCTCATGTGGTTGCCACGTTAGAAGCTGTTTGGGGTGTAGCATAACTCCACTGAAACAGGAAACAAACTTGGGCTCCATTTAAAATCTATTTCAGAGCAAAACAAAGTTTTATTTATATTGAACACTCAAATATATTGAACAACTTGTTCGCCCATCTTCATTCGTAGATGACTTGGTTGCTATCATTGAATGCTGTGTTCGTGATCTCGAATTTTGACCCATCTTTTATGATTATCGGTGGGAACATCTGACTTTGTTGACTGCCTTGTAGTTGCTTCTGTTGAGGCAATGATCGGCATCAACTACCGTTACATTTAATAACCTACGTGAGTGTAGTCATTATTCCTTCTGTCATTTTGGGATCGTCCGCATCTGAGCATGGATTCATGAGTGTTTAATACACAACTTTATATATATCCATTTACACATGGTCAAGCCTGTTGCGTTGTCTTCATTTTTAGCAACCTGTGTAATCGGATATATAAGTAGAATTGTACTCGTTACAATAACAGACAGTTTCCATTCGTGTACTGACTTTGTTACATTATGTTTTCCAGTCGTACAATTTAGGCCTCGAATTTACACCAAAAGCAACAAAAATGTTTATGTGACTCAATCTCGGGCGGTTATCATGTACGAGGTTTTGCTGTCCAACCTTGAACTGATGACTTGCTAGGGATAAACACTTTTGTAATACCACGGCGGTGCTGGAAAATGCATGTAATTCCATTCCGGTAAACTTGGACGAGGATAAGTCCTATTGATGAGTCCTACCAAAAGTGAAACTGGAGTATAGTGATTTTTTTCGAAACATGCTAGCTGGAAAGACTATCTCATTGGAAACTCTACAATTAAATGTCAGCTACCTTCAACTTGAAATTACCAAAAACCTCTTATTCACTGGTAATACTTTTGCTACGGAATTTGAGCACAACATTCCTTCGCATCATTAAAACCTTGTTTTATTAGAAACACTTCACGCTTGCTGAATGTCCTACCCCGGATACTACTTCTGTTGTGAATCCAGAAGGCGGACGACACAAGGGTTACTATGTTGGACAAACCAACACATTACTTAAGCGTCTGAGCACGACTGGAAACGGAAACACTCATTTGCACGCCGCACTCTTCTGAGGACGCTCCAGTCACTTTAGACACCATGTATCAGTTCCGTCGTGTAGCGAAAGCCATTATATGTCATTCTGCTTTCCAACGATCCATCCCGTATCTCTGCCGTATTTATCACGCGATTATCTCGATCCGCGATCATTTCGATCCATGCTGCTACTGAATAGTGTTGTGAGTAGTATGGTCCTCACTACACTTCTACCAGTAAGTTTGACTGTTGTAGTGTGTACGCATAGTTGTTAAGTTCTCAAGTGGGTTACGATCGGACTGAATAGTGGTCATGATATTGGGTCAGTTTGCTTATTCACCAGCCATTGTCTGAGTGTATGCTTGTTATGGTTTTATTGTTGAAGGCTGTACGTTCATCGTTGAACTGGTCAATAGATGGCAGCGGTTTATTAGACACTGCATGACAGTATACTTGAACATCCTGGCTTTCCGTAGGTACATTCATCCCAATATCTTTCACTTAGCAAAAGCCCAGTGCATTCACTAATAACATGACTCTTTATGTAAGTTATGACAATACAATTTGTAACCATCTGAATCATCCAAGTCAAACTTCGTTTCAGCGGAAAGTAACACTTTTTGACACTGACCTGTCCATGTGATGTCTCTCTAGTGAATGTATACGCTGTTTCTGGTGCCACCTCGTCGATAACCAACGAACTGCGGAAGCAACCTCTCAAAGGTGTGCTAAACGAAGTCTAATAGCTTCATCAATATGAAACGATCGCATCATGCCGTCATGTCCTTTCGTTAACATTCCGTGAATTCTACTTCGGAAAGCCTCGATTGCACTAAATCCCAGGTATGACATCTTGGTTGTTTACAGGCAGCGATTTCCATACTGCATCAGTTTATCGCCTGTAAGCTGTTTAAGCGTAACGTCAGTGCACTTTTCACTCATTATGCATTTACCGGAAAGTTGAAATTCATCACGATTGTCAATAGCTTGTTATGTCTTTTGATTTCCTTCCTATTACACGTTGCCAAAGAGCAAGCTATTGTGATGCTCTAGGCATTCTTAAAAGGTGAAGCGAATACAGTTCGTCAATTTGTAGAACAAATCGATCTGCAAACATTAACCACGGATTATAGTCACTTCATAGGTCGATGATTAATGCTAGACCAAACGAGGCACAGCTCAACACATTAATTCTGTCACACTCTTATCGAGGTCACGAAGCGACGATCACATTCAGTGTTCTGTTTACCATTCTAGCTATTTGTTATCACACAACCGTTTTGCAATTCAACCTTGGTCACGGCCAAAGCTGTCACCAGGTAGTGTAAGATAAACACACTGATCTACGCAAAAACTTGGACATTTTAGCCAAAACCAGATGTGTGAGATAGGCTGTGTTACACGTACATCCAAGGCTTGATGTCAGTCGATCATGCGGTACAACGGCTGACATGATGTTAACCTGAACCACGAACTGATCACGGTGATTCACCGCAGATGCACGTCACCACACCCTGTCCAAACCTGCAGCATGAGTACAGACGTATGTTCCACCTGTAGGACATGAAGGTCAAACAACGCACGACCGTGCTCTGAGTCTGTGAGCTAGAACGGGGGTCGTAAATCGGTCAACCAGTAAAAACGTACGCCGACCATTGTACGGCTGCACTGAATCGACCAACAAACCAGAAATTGGAATTCATGCGCACCATCGTTATTCGGGTTGGGTGATGCTTACGAACATATGTTCCTGTCACTCTGCCCGTGTCGAAAGCGGATACAGAAAATGTGTTCTCTCGTAAGATGAACGTATCGGATAGGCACTGCCAACAGAAGAGTATATAGACTAGTAACTGAAATCTAAAACAATGACCACGGGCCAAAAACGATAATCGAAGTCCGATAACAACACTCCTGAGGAGTGCCACACGAGGTGCTTGAAACGCAGAGTATTACAACTTGGTCGTAAAGTTGCGTTATTCTCAATCTGTTTATCAAAGGCACTAGAATGTCAAAGTTTAGAAACTTTGGCGAACTACAGTAACAAGATAGCCATTTACTGTTTGGATGATAGTCCGGTCGAACTGACAGAAATGATGTCTATTATCTTGCACTACTGTCGAATACTTTGAACTAACAAGAGGAAAAGCGTTCAAAAAAGTAACGGCTGTAATAAACAGCTAACCTTCACAATGGCTAATTAAAACTAACACGTTCACGACCATCTTATTCCGTGACACATAATACATCATCGTATTTAGTTACGGCAGTGATAGTGTGAACGGGGTTTCAAATTTGGACTGGAAGCCTGAGCTGCAATACATTGCTTGGTTCATAGTGGCTGGGATACGCTCAGTCGTATAGGTAACCAGCACACGCTACCAGACGAACTTCCTGATACAAGAAACAGTCAGTCTCAATTGATATAACGGTTAGAGACAGTTGCAGCCAGTAAGTCCGGAAGACAATTAGTGAATCCATCCGTGTATTAACTGAGCACTATAGCAGTAGTGGTAAAATGAACGCGGCAGCCAAACATGATGTACACATCAATCATAACTAACCAGGAAGTGTATTAGTGGTAACACATCAAACATGGTGATTTACAAGAAAAGTACTTCCATTTTTGTGTTTGCAGGTTGGAGTAAAACAGGTGGCCACAAGAGACATTCAGAGGTCCAAAACTACAATTAGGCAACGCAGACGAATCAATGTGGTGTACGACTAACTAGGTGACTGTCGGGCCAGTCGATGAATTATGAGTGAATACTACAGAGGGCAACAGAAAAGCTGTGTTTAGCATTTCATGTGGGAGAGCGAACGACAGACAACTGGACTTAGAGACGTCGAGGTGGGAAATCCTGACTGAGGAATGTGAACTGGATGATGTCGAATTCAGGGTAAAGGTTGTGTGGGTAACAGGAACAAACGATTAATCACACGGCCGGGCAGAGTACATCCAAGGAGATTTGAGCTTGGGAGAAGATATTACAACTTGTGACTCCACTCAGATGAACTAACATATTTTTACTCTGTTACTGGGGTTGGGTCAAGTAATGTCCTGTCATATCGGGCTGCCGTCACCAACGTCCATTAGGAATGTTTGTAATTAAGTTCCGACAGCCCACCCTCAATGTGACAGATGCTAGCTACCGTCGACAGGAACGTATCAGAGTTGAGAACACCTGTGATCGGAATATACGGGTTAGGTGCATACCTGAAACGAATATATTCATCGAACATGTCTTACGGGTCTATGGATAAGTAATACCATTTTACAGACGGTTACGAATTATTCAGAGCTTTAGGGAGCCGGTGAAATTTGTAACCAATCACAGAACGTGCTTGAAAGTTTTGCTGGCTTGGTCTTCATTCGTGGGCTTCACGGAAAGAAACATTCTGCTGATTTCATTTGGAACGTTGAGACTGGAGTAACTGTCCTCAGTGATAACATAAATTGGCGGAGGTTTTCCAAACCAGATAAACCATAGGGACATCTTCAATCCTCGTGTTTACTTGAGAGAAATTTTTGAGACCTCTACTGCAGTTTATCAGGTCTATAAAATCCTGAGGTTGTAAAATCGTGACGAACTCGTATGTCAAGCATACTCAATAAATTTGGCATAAGATTTTACTTGATTTTCATCCACATAGAGGTATACGTCTGCAAAGTTTTGTCATACGTTGGTTCCTGCGAAACGTTTTCGAAAAATGATTGCTGTTTGTCTGCTTATATAGGTTTGAAATTAATGAATGGCTTGTGACAAAAAGATATCGTAGACACAAATTCTACAGATCCTTTAATAGTGGATATATATTGCTGAAGAACATTAACTAATTGAGGAAGATCGAGCGGCAAAACCATCCTCAAAAATGAGCTCGTTGCACGGGACAGATTTTTATTGGAATGATATCAACCAATATCGCACAAATCACATGAAATTCCTGACACAGTATTTTCCAAAAAGTGAAGGTCAGTAGTTGCTGAGTTTTACCGCATGAATAAATGCGGCATTATTATAATAGACAGTATACTATAGATACACAACTACTAATACTCGCCATAATGGCTGCCTGCGGCTAGTTGAGTGAACACCCTGGAAGTCGCGACTGTCAATGGTTGGATTTGTTATAGGTTGTGACGGTTACCTCCATTGACAATAAACGTCGGTTGGTCGACCAGTGACGCGGGAAAAACGACTACCCCTGGGATGTTCTGTCTTCATTTTTACAACATATTGTTGCTGTGCCTGATAAATTGAAAAAAAATTGACTTGTGAACCTAAAAGCGTTTTTTAATGACATTAGCACCATAAACTAAAAACAATTCTTACCGTTGTTTATGCTGGCCGAAGGTTTGTTCATCTCTCTATGTTTTGCTGAAATCTTTGAACACTCACTAAACCTAACTGGAATACTGTTCAGATAGAATATGTCTATACATAATGCTGATGGTATTTTCAGTTTAGTTCCAGAGTTTTCAAGCTTTGTAGAATGCTTTTGTTGCTGATTGAAAAAAAATTTCAGGGTTAATTGCAAATTGATCTGTTGACTAGCGCAATTTGCCAGGTAAGTATTAGAGCAACTGTCAACTTTGATCAGTGAGAATTCACTAATCGTATCTACACTGACATCGTTTTACGGTCGTCACAAGGAAGTGGATGTAAATAAAGAGACCATTTGCGGGCGTTTTAGGTAGTGAAAATGACGGTTTCAGGTGTGAAATGTTTTCAAACCAAGTTCAGTTGAGTGAATTCTTGAAATTTATTCCAATATATAATCCGTCTGGAAACTTTGTACATCGACGTGATGTCCCTGGCATGGTACCGTTACTATAACCGCCTATTATCTGCCTCAGCGGTGTCATGTACGTTTGTACGAACAAGGGTCGATATTGTACAGGAGAATTCCTTTGGTTCTGCCAACTTACGAGTCGTACTAAATATATTGCATAAGTTGACGGAACTGATGGAAATCTCACACGTTAAATGGTTCACAAATTGGCCCCTAGTGAGTGGAAAAGGTCAACGGACCAATGGATTAGTAGTGGAATTGGGAAACAGTAACTTTTGAAAAATGGGGGAAGTTGTGCAGTGTTTAAACTAATTTTACGAATATTCATCGAAGAGATACATAAACATCAAAAACAACAAGGCATAGAGAGTATCTGTGGTCTTGAAAACAAGCAATGAGCGAAAGCCACCTCCGCACTGAGATGGACCATTTTGGACCCCTGATTCAACCGCCTGACTCTTCAGTGTGATGCTATTCTCTTTACTCAACACCAGTTAAAATGCATGATCAGGAGACTTGATTATCAGGAAGGTTAACACCAAGCAACATTCAAGCTGACGATGTTCTAGAGTACACGCTCACTGGTGTCGATCTTTCTTCACTGGACCTAATTTTTAGGTCCAGGACTGCCTTGGTGACACAATGGTGCACAGGTGATAAGCGTAGTTTGTCGTTTTCAAGATAAGGTGATCAGGTTACATCTTCCATCTTAAAGTGCGGTCAAATGAAACTGTTGTAATAGGATGAAAATGCAGCGGATCGAACAGGCCGAAAAAACATTCCATTAACGTCAGAGTATTAACATCGATTTTCGCATTCGGTTCAATATTTGGTGGGCTCGAAAGAGTGTGCGAAACATATTTTTCTAATTCTACCTCAACAACAACAATCTGAAGCGACTAGACGCCCAGGTACCATGTGATATTCATGGAGTTGAGAATATGCACAACTTTACACTTACCAGTGTAGTTTCTCCACATCTATTTTGCGAAATTTTCTGCGATCGGCAATTGGGAGTAGGCAGAGCTGGTACTGCAGATGGGGTCACTTAAAAACGATTGCGTGATCACATAGTTTGAGTGGTGCGGTGATTTCGAGGTTATCAACTATCAACCATCCTGTTTCGTATATATGCAATCTAACCGCAACGAGTTAGGACTAGTGCACCACCGAGGGAGGACAGAGACTTGCTCCGTGAAAATCAGTACCCCGATTATGTCGGCAAATCGCTCAAGCATGTAATTCTTGGAGCCTGCATGTGAGAATGCTAGAAAATTAAGTTCTGGTATGTTGACATCACCAAGTATGGGGATACGGGAAAAGCCTAATTTGGCTACAGTCGTCAATGCAAATGATATTAGCTCATTGTTTTTTGTACTGCCACTAGCTAACGATCAGAAATAGTTAGGCGAATCGTACACCAAACTCTTTCTGGATTCGCAAATGATGGACTTTTCTGAAGGAATACCTGGCTAGAAGTGTGGAAGTAGACGGCCAAACCTCGTCCCATATCTCCAATCTTTTCAGCTTGTAGTGAAGCCTATATAAAAAGTGCTGAGCTACGAGTTCGTTAAGACAGCAGTCCGAGGCTATGCGTATGGGCAATGCTTACGGAGCTCAGTTACTTTCCCAATCAAATTATGCGCATTAGTGTGCATCTACTTAACAGAGTCAATGGTAACCGAGTGAGCATTGTCATGAGATTGCATATGAAACGAAGCCTTCACATTGCAACAACGAGGGCTGTCGCCTGCTGTAATAAGGTTTTTGGCACCATCAAATCTCCAAGATACATCACAAACCGCTAGTGCGTGTGAGATAAATAATTCCCAACTTTCGTTCTTCCTTATTAAAATCGGTTGAAGTGAAATTCTATCAGGTATAAAGTGACGTCGATGGCTGAACCAGCGTATGCAACACGATCTCTTGCTAGGTGACAACACTTTTGAGCAATCACAGACAAGTTGCGCTCCTCTTGGGCTTTAGGTGACGCATATGGTGAATGTATTGCACTTGGAAGTTAGTTAATTCAAATATTTTTGGTGAGGCTCTGCTGATTCCTGTCTTATTCCGGGTCAACATTAAGGTGATCGAAGGGTTCCATTAATAATGATATTGAGAAACCAATAATTGTTTCCGGACTTCTTGCTACCGAGTTTATGTTAGTCCACGCATGGTATAGCAAGGTGAAACTTGATCTCATAGTGTTGAGGATAGGCGGTCGCATCATACTACTTACACCACTATTCAGTAGAAGCATGGATCGGAATGATCGCTGGACAAATACGGGAGAAATACGGGCAGCATCACTTGGAATGGCTTTCGCCACATGACGGAACTGAGACATGGTGTCCACAGCGACTGGAACACCCTCAGATGAATGTGGTGTGCAAATGAGTGTTTCTGTTCAAGGTCCCGTTGAGACGCATAAGTCGTGTATTGGTTTCCCCAAATAAACTACTTCTGTACCATCCACCTTCTCCGTTCACAACAATAGTCATCCAGCAGTTTGTACACCGCCAGTCGGGCATCCTCTACAGCAACACATTTTCAAAATAAGTCCCTAGATGGTCGAAGTTCATTAATGCTCTGTGGGTCCAGTTTCTTTGCTAATCTGGTGACAAAATTCAGGTCACATCTTAGTGCTCATTTTAGCATACTGGCCTCCCTTTAGAGCTTTTGTTCATGTTTATCGTGAGGCTTTGAGCACTTAATGGTGCACTTCGGAAAATCTTAAACAATTACGGCATTTTCTCAAGCGGTGAAACTCAGGTTTTTAGGATCAGCGCTTTTGGTGCCCTTATAGAATTGTGCTGATATTACACCGTCCTCAACGGAACTCTCTCTAACAGCTTGATTAAGCCTCTTAAAAAGAATAGACTAAAGCACTCTAGAATTATGCCTGATCATTGTACGTAACCTAGTGTGGTATCAGCAATGATGGTGCAACCGTGATAGTCTCATGTGACAGCATATGATAATGTATCAGTTTCACTGTTATTGCGAACTTTACGGACTACAGCTGGCTGGTCAAGGGTTTTTATACCAATTGCAGCAGGTAACATGCTAGCCAAAAAAACTAGCAATCTGGCGATCTTACAACAGAGATAGACAAAGTGCATATAGTCCAATTCTGTTGATTCGGTCGTGCCTAATGTGAGGTCAATGGCACAGTGGTTAACACGGTTGCCTCATGATTGGAATGTCCGGAGTTCAAATCTCGGCCGTGGCAATGATATACACTACTGACGAGCTCAAATGAGAGCGAAACTCGAGTGTAGTGCTTGTTTTCGAAAGCGGTTGGCTGGAAAGTCTATCTGAATATGAACGCTGCGATCAAATGTGAGTGATGGTCAGCTTGAAAATAATTCTGTTGTACCTGGTATTTGATACACCTCACTTGACCTGCCTAGATCTGGGTTTGGGTATTGCGGACAAAGCAGTAAATAGTGTCTTTTACACAGAAGAGCCTCACACGAGATACACAGCTCTTTCACCATCACTAACGCATATATCCGCTGTGACATATAAGCTTCGAGCAACATGTCCCAGTGACAAGTTAATGTATAAAAACCACTGTTTGTTTCCAGATTGCACTCTAGTGTTTCTTGTCGTATTCCCACCAGTTTTCTTACTGAGTGCCTTCGCCTGATTACCCCCAAGTAATATGACGTGATCTCCCATCCTCGCTTCATCATTACATTAAATTGTACGTGTGTGTGTGTGAGCATATGGATGGTTACTGCTGTTCAATTGTTTTGATGATAAAACTAAACTGGCTCGTATAATGAATTAATGTCGTGTGCCAAAAATGCCGATAACTCAAGGGGTATCTAATCAGAAAACCGACACATGAGTTGTGCATTTTAATGACAACAAACAAATCCACTCATCTACATGCGGTGCTCGTCCCAGAACGTCACGTTTACCACAGACATCAGTGCGCAATTCCTCTGCGTGCCGAGAACCCTTTCACGCCATGCTGCATTCCAAGGTTTGTTCTTGTGCTTTCCTCGCAGCTATTTCGATGTCAAAATCCACACTTCTGCGTCACTACTGAATAGTAGTAGTGTGAGTAGTGTAGAGTGACCGCTCATCCTCACTACACTAACAGCATCCGAGTTACAAATTACAAGAATATTTATACCCAGGATTGGACCCGGTTAATTCAGTCAACGAGAGTGAAATATACTATCAAAAAATGTGCTGTTCCCTACCATCCTCATAGTCACTGCATTTGCCGAATTACCTCCAGCTATTCTTCGTTCTTCCCAGTATCCTGATGTCCACTGTGAGGGGTTCTATCATGGGTCCCGTCATATCCGTGTTAACCAACTTGTTTTCCGCGATTGTCACGACTGTTTTGAATGCTGTTATATCTCTCGCGACCTGAGCTGGGTGAACGCTATCCATCAGGTTGGTCACACTCATCAAACGAATATGGTGGCTCTACGGCGGCAGTAGTCTGTCGATGAACCAATCCGTCAGCAGCTAATCCATCGACGCTGGGTCCAGTTGAGGAAGCTTCTTGACATCATTCTCTGGAGATTCAATGCAAACACCAAGCAGACTGTTCCTCCTCGTGACCCTGAGCCGTCGAACTGATTCTTGGCGATCAGCCGGGATGACCAATTCAGTCATCAGGTTCCCACGGTCCATTCCTGCCGCACTTACTGTCCTCTTCGCTCTGCCGCTCGAGAACATTCACAAAGCATTCCGCATTTCGCCATGTTTCTAGAAATCCTCCAAAAATATCCGAATCTCACCTATTGCCTTGGCAGAAGGCCAGTTTACTGCGGGATGGGATATAGGTTGTATACGAATTTAGCAAACTATACAAAACAATCCATCTGCATGCAGTAGTTGTTTTGAGTCTTAGCTGCTTGGTCGATGGTTGATTGGGTACATATTGCTCTGGGCATGCATTCACGGTTTTCCATACAGAAGACTAGTGGAGAATCAATGTCTTTTGCAAGCCGTGGGAATAATCATCATTAAGTGCAGTTAAATAACTCATCTGTACCGAACTGCTATGAGAGATCTTCGGATATGCTTTCAGCAACTTTCTCTTCACAGTTTTGATGAACACTTGAAGTGATGTTAGGCCAACTGACTCATATTGACGAGGTAGTTTATTCTTGTGGAACTATAGTGGAGCATTTATAGCCAGGCACAGTTTTGCCATCAAAACACGTCTTATGTATACTTTGCTGAGCATTTATTTAACATGTTCTGTTCGCACTTTCAGACGGAGGCGACCGTAACCAATCTACAATCCACTGAATCAATAATACTACCTAAGGGATTCGTAGGAGGCTCGTGTCAAAAGTTCCTCGATAACCATCTCTCGCCTGTAGTTAGCGATACATGAAATGTTTCTTTATGCCCAATCTCAAACCGACACTCCACGAACAGTTTCATCCTCATCAGGAGTCATCAGGTAGAGATAGTTCGAGTGGGAGATTGAGGCGGCTACCTTTCTCATTACGAGTCTATCAGCTGCATGAGTAGCTCATGTGACGTAGAAGTTTGGATGTAATTGAGATATATTTCATGCCAAAATCCTCGGTGCACTTATAAAAAATACGGTGTATTGAACAAGTTCGTTTTCTTTTATACATCATCAGGTCAGATATGTCACATTTGTGTTATTGTTTCACGAGGGAAACATGTGGGGGGGGGGATAGAGGGAAAACGCATGGCTAACATGCCTTGTAAAATCATTGTGAAGCACGTAATTAAGACCACACTTGAGCAATGAGTCTTGACAGGCTTATAGGACAGAGATTAGTCCCGGTAGCCCCAAAGCCTAAACAAATCGTTTTTGGGCACACAACAGTGGATTGTGCAGTCGGAGTCCGGTAGATTCACATGCATACAGGCTTGTGTCCCTCATTACTTTCGACTATGTGACATTCACTCGGTAGATTTACCGAGTTGCTTCCATCACCTTGACAGAGTGACAAGAGCCAAACAGTCGTGTTACCATGGCGCTATCATTATTCCACCATTGAGCCAGGCTGAATAGCGTTCACGGGCCCGTTCACATAAGCATCTGGTCCTGTTGTCAACATAATCGGTTTAACGGGGACAAGTGAGTGAGTGAACAGAGAAGGGGTCCGCAGAAGTAGACACGTTATCTTTTAGGCATGGGTACAGAACCAATTCGTAAGTAAAGTGAACAGATTGTTTGGAAAACTTTTTTTACTAACCACACTTAAAAGATGAACCGATATGCACAATTTTCGTTTCCGCTTCATGTCGCTGTCTCGTTTATTCCAGTGTTGTACACCTCTGTCTAAAAACTTCTCCAGATAGAGGTTGTGTGTGAATGTTTTACTTATAAATGTCAGTTCTTCATCAATGGTACAGTTTGCGCATATGCTTACAGCTTTGATTGTCAAACAGTTAATTAGATTTTTTTAGGGTATATGCTGAAATAAATGTGCTGATCATTCCGAGCACCCTCTCTTTGTAACAAGCGCTGAATTGAACGGACGGCACTGAGGCGTACGTGTGCTTTCAATACGCCTAATCAACTAATCATTTCAGTGTCCAACGGAAACTGGAAATTTTGGCGCGTGAATGTGTTGGTCACATGAAAAACCACTGAAAGTGAGCTTGTTCGCTACACCGTATTTTTCACAATATATCTCATCTCTTTCCTGAGGACATTGTAATACACACCGCATGTGCCTTTGCACTGCACAATTAGTCAAATTCTTCTTATATTACTCAGAAACGACGATCACTATTTATAATCCTGGTGACTTTTTAATAAATTATGAGTATGAATGACCTCGTCGACAAATTACACGTCGCGTTTTGGTCAATCGTATTATCATAGCAAACTTATCACCTCATCTCCAATGAACTTGTCCGCGCGTGCTGACTAGTACATTTGTTGAATCTGTCATGTACGCACTCAGGTCATTAACCTCGCCAATGTTGTTGTATCCAACGTGTCTTAACGTTGATACCCCTTTGGCCTACATTGTAAAGATTAATGTGAGTTCTAAAAACATTTATTCAGTCAGTACTTGACACAAAGCCTGACACAGAACGTCCGATGTGGTCAGCGATTCCAACTGCATCAACAACGTTAGTGTCGGTCCATTGTGTGGCACGGCTCATGGTCATGATCAATGCCAAAATGACTGCGCAGGTTTTGTCACACGTCTACATGGTGCACGCCGAACAACACAGTACCTTGATGTTGCTACACGAGCTAAACAATATGCATTTCTACAGTGGAGATTTTCGAGTCCAAGGCTTGTACGGTTTAATTCAACAAACGAGTTACATGTTAACAGCTACTTTTACATCAGCTCATCTATCCGCCATACCTCAAAAGCTTCCATTGTCTCAGTTGTGGATTCACAACAGTCAATATTATTTGCACCCACCTATCGCGGCTTTTCTAATTCAACACACTTCATTATGAAGATCTTATCTTCTGCACACTGTTATTTACATACCACATACGTATTTTTATTTACGATCTAAGTAGCATTCTCACCAGTAATACACATCTTTGTTCAGTTAACCGGTAGCTTATCATTTTAAGAAACATCTATGAAAAAGAACATCTTAACGTTATCCTCTGCTTCTTTAATGGGTTTCATATGATAGGTAACAAATGTTGCACTTTTGTTGAACGATACATGAATTCGTTATTCGAATGATGTCTAAAAGTTTTGTTTCATATGCTACTCAGAAATATCACGTTACAAATAAAGTTATTTTAGAAAGACACCCTGAAATTTGTAATCTGGTCTCAGTTACCACCGTGCAAGAGATGGACAACCGTTTTGACCTTGTCGGTTTTACCAGCACGTAGACACACGTAAAAGAAGCAACTTCCCCCATCTGTGAGCGAGACTCAGGCATGTTCACCAGACCACCTAATCGTGGTCACTAACCTTCAGGCGGACCACCTAGTTGCAAAAACCTCATGACTCCTAATGGGGTTGCGGTGGTTGTACGTTAGTTTACAATCCAACCACAACTGGATGATCGATTTAAGCCTATTAGGAAGGTGCTTGACCGCAAAAATCGTCCAGACAATCTGACCTAGTGATCAACTGATTGCCAAATTGTTTTTTTTTCTGCCACACCTTCCGCGTTTTCTTCGTTTTCCTCAAGGCCTCTACGGTCAGGAGGACGAAGCCTGTTGAGGCTAGTACGCGCCCGGACCACACGCAATGGGCGTCTGTTAAATAGGTCATTTGGAAAAAAGCGTGGTTGGCTGACTTAACGAACTAGTCAGCCAAGTGTGTGCGGTGAAGCAGCTCGACGGTAAAAAACCTCCAAATACCAGAATTGCTGTCAGACGAACTATGCTGTAGCGTAAACACCAAAGCCTACCTTCTCGAAGTCAATTGGGATCGTTCATAAGCTGAAGTTGGCCGTTGAAGTGCCGAGGATGGTCAGCAAGTGGCAAAAAACATTGCATTTTGACAACTGACTAACCGTATCGGGTACTGATCCATGTAAGTTGAACATTCTTTGAAGCTCAAGTGGTTTTGTGGACTTTTAAGCCACCCGCATTTTAAAAGAGGCCCTGTCCTCCGGTTTCGCTCTTATAGTTTGTCATCAGCGCATATCCTTGCCACGGTCCTCATATGAACTTTGGACACGTTTTCACGAAGCAACCGTGTTGATCACTGTGCCACCGTTCTCATTTTAGAAGCGACTGATTTATCACACACAAAAGTCACATATGTTTGTGAGTAACGCATAGGTCGTTCAATCGTCTGGTGCGGAGATATAGAAAATGTCCTGTTGACTCTATTCGATGACAGCACGAGTAGAACAATTATCTCTAAACTGAAGTCATAGAATTCCTTCAATTCGTTGGGCGATATTTCGAGCTCTGGAAAACAGCAAAAGATGTTTGGTTCACATGAATTGAACATCACTCAATTTACTATGTTTCTCGTCTTCCCATAAACGGTTTAGTCACTCCCTTAGGAAAAGAAGCCTTAAATCAGAGTTTGGACCTTGTGTGAACCCTTGCCAAGCCGCACACTAGACCTTTGGCCACGCCTTCAAACTGAACACCACCTACATTTGTTGGCAGCCACTGTGATCAGCTAAGCCCTTCGGCTAGCCCACCTCGAAACGAGGCCCATCTGACGGATTTCGCTTCTGTTGGAGCCCATCAGTATTGGCTATATGCTTGACATGGCCGGAATGTGAACTTTGATAACTCTTTCGGGAAACACTCGCGTTAACCACTATTCTATTGACCCTGTATTATCTGCATTCTGTAATGAGTAATGTTCAGGTTTCTTAAGCGCTTGTATGTGGTAGTTCGTTGGTTATAAGCCCACGGCAAATTGAATCAGCCGAGTGGCCTGTCTGGATGAGAAAATGATAACCCAGTGTGGCGAGATGTTCCACTTATAACTAAAACATCGTCGTTTCGTCTGCCAAAAATTATTCGTTTCCGTCTCTTACCTCATCGTAAAAAGTACGGTTGGTCATTACACCCAATAATTAGCAATGGTTAACAGAGGTGCATATGTTGATCATCTTCATTCAATAGGACAGTCACAGCCATTAATTGTCTGATGTTCCCTGAAGTAGACTGACAGGCCTCCGACTATTTTCAACGTGTTGACACCACACTGGGTGAGACAATCAACACCTTTGTTTGCAAGTCCGTTCTCACGTGATACGTTCCTTTGTGTTCTGACAACCTTGATTCTTTGTCACTATTAGTCGGCATATCTATCTCATTTTTCCGAGTCTGCATTGTGCCGTTCTCGCCCACTGTGGTCATATGTGTGCCGTCGGGTCTGATACACTTGATCTCGAATGAACATTTCACTTCTGTCACTCTGATTCGTTTGATTTATTATCTGTTTTGCCTTTTTATGCACTCGTTGGGAGGGATCTGAAGTGGACACGAGACAACAACGATGTTTCAACAGATCCTCATCCCAAGTTCAGATTACTCGTCGAGTTCATTCTTTTTCATTTGAAAGCTGATTGGTCACTTTCAGTTCTCACTGGTTTATGTTGTTGTTGTCGTGCTAAGCTTAAGAGAGGACAAGCGATGTGAAACACTAAAGCAACAATCAAACCGTAGATACAAGCAGACCTTAAGTCAACGGTGTTGGCTTTCTTGACCTTGAGTGAAGAAAAATGACTCATCTTACTCACTTTCATACAACGTGATCATTTTTCTTATTCTAACACAAAATATCTCAATTATCCCACCCTTGTTGCTGATATTTACTCCACAAATCAAGACACTCACAACTCGCTTTCCGTTGGTGCAACGAGTAGAATTTACCAAGGTGGATTCTGTCAATACAGTGGTAAAATTCGGTAAAGTGTTCAGGCCGTTAGTCGATCGTCCATTGGCTACTAAAGGATCCTCTGGGTTCGTAGGTAAACGGTCTTGGATTTAGGGCAACTGTCCGTGTACTTGAATGACAGAAGTTGAATGGTACCGTGAGTCACAAAACTAGTTCCTTCATTGCGGCATGACTGACACTTTGTATTGCTACTGCTCAGTTCTTTTCATGCAGACAGCTGCAATGTGTTGTTCGTACATGTCTTAATATGATGACACATTAATTAGTGTTGATCCAAGTCCAGCACAACTATTCCGCGTGTATATCGTTCACATCTGTCATTTAGGCCACACACGGATATACCCCACCTGCAGCAACCTATCACTGCATATAGTGACAGCATTCCTAGTTGACGAGTTGAGATACAGACGGAGTCCTCAGTAAGCCTGACCATTAGAATCATTTTGTCAGAATGGAACGACGCCTGAACCTTCGGTTTTCCCGGTCAGCAAGTGTTCGTTCTGTGCTGCGATTTGTTTGCTGTATAGTTGATTGGTAAAGATTGAATTTCTTTCGGACAGAGACTCATTTTAATCAGTTTCCTTTTTTTTCCTTGCTCGCTTTCCTGAAATTTCTGGCATTCTAGCTCCAGCTTATTAAGACTGTTGTCCATTTGGCCAATTTCTTCCGAAATTGCTCAACGCAACATCTAGTAGTTAAGCAAGCCGTAATGTGTTTAAGAATCATTGGATCTGGTAAATTGATCATGTACAATCATGTTAACAATGTATGTCATTATTTCAATAGTTGGGCCGAAGTGAACATCAAGTCACGTGACAGACCGGAGTTATGGGTGTGACTTCTTGAGTAGATAAGTTAGAATGCGGAAAAGCCGAAAACTAGATATCTGTGTCAGATAGTTGTTTGCTAGAAGGAAAAGCTGGCAACACACACCTATACATCAAAAGTGAACTAAGTGATATTCAGATGTTTGGTTACCCGATGCGACAAGACACGGCCCGTAGATCATCCCGGCCACCACAGCCATCCTACGTGACATAAAGAATGGTTATGGAATGGCATGTTATATACAAGTTTGCAACCTGAGTTCTGTACTACGTGGACTGTGGTAACAGTCTGCAGACGTTCAGAACTAGTGTTTTGTTCAGTTAAGTTTCAGAACCATTATTTTTCGCACAAGACAAAGAGTGAACAACTAAATCGCTTTGCGTGAATGGTAAAGAACTCTTGAAAATGTAGTTTTGGGTCGAACTTTTAATGTGGTTGGGAAAACAATCTACCAGTAACTCCTGAGTGTTAATGCATCTATAACATCTCATCTACCTTTCGATCAATAAATCATGGTTCGAGATACACGGCGCAGATCATCAGCCATAGTTTGACGATTAATGTTCTTAACAAACTACCGCGAAACTGTTAACTCTGTACAGATCGTAAACAATCACTTTCAATATATACGTTCGTTACTCCTAGTAGACAATAAATGTCAGGTAACACGTGACTAATAGGACTACAACCCTGACTACTTTGACCTGTGAGTTACTCTGACAAAGAATTAGGGTACAGAGAATAATCGGCTGACTGTCGAATGACATTAAATTGGTCTCGTTTTAACAAATCAGCACGTATGAACAGCCGGATGTTTTGCTGTAACTGCAAGCATTTCAGTAACGGGCCCACAGGGTTTTCGGTGGACCAGTGTACGACCGTCGGTGAAGCTCAGGCCTACTCTTATCTGGTTGGTGAGTGTTCGTCACGTTATGCATCCAACATGTTTTTTCGTCATTGTAATTTGGTCGTTGCTAGTGGTCGACGATCTTGCATTTGTGCGTGGGCGTGTCGCCCACTGCCTTGTGGTTCAGGCATTTGCGTCAAAGGCTTTGATTGAGGACACCAATAATTCTATGTCTAGGTCTGGGCGTCCTGGCAGTATGCAAAGCCAATAGAACAGTGGTAACATAACATAACAAGGAATACCATACTTCATCGGTGGTCGCGCAGGATAAACCAGGTCCGCCTATCTGCAACACATGACAGGGTGGATAGGCGAAAATATGCCACTGTCGAACCTTAGTCCTCCTCTAATGATCACTCTTTCAATAATCATAGAGCAAACATTACTCCACTTGGGTAGCAACTTGTCAACAGATTTGTCCGTACACCACGAGCTGAGAGCCGCGTGGCGAAGGTTAGTGTTGCGTGTAGACGTCTTCAAAGGCGTGTCCAAAAGAACCACAGCCTGAAGGTGGTCGCCAGAGTGTGTCTACCACCCAATGTTGCTATCTATACTGCTTTACGACAGTGAGACGTGGGCATTGTACCAGTGGAACGTGAGCTATCTGAGCCGCTTCCATGTGCAGTGTCTGGGGCGCATCTTGAGTATTCGGTGGTCGGACATGGTTCCGAACACTGAGATACTGCGGCGAGCGGACATGTATCGAATGGAAGCCATGCTGCTGCCGAATCAATATCGTTGGCTCGGTCACGTTCGACGGATGGGCGATGACCGTATTCCAAAACGGTTGCTGTACGGACAACTAGAATCGGGTAGGTGAGATCCTGGTTGTCAGAAGCGGAGATACCAGGATGTTTTGCAGATAAGCCTTTTACGTTGTAACATTGATTTTAGATTTTGGGAAGACTTAGTGTTGAACCGGGCAGTTTAGGGGAATGTGACCCGGATGGGTTTCACAAAGTTCAACGAGCGGTTGTTGCGCGGCCGAGAACGAAGGCGCGTGGTACGCAAGTGAATCATCGGTGCCATAGGTCGCGGTGACGTGACTATATGGCGTTGCGATGTGTGCGGCTGCGAATGCGCTGGTCGTTTGGAAATACTAGATCAACAAGGTACTCATAGTATACCGTCAGCGAAGAGAGGACGAGCACGTTAGGCTTAGGTCAGGTAGGTCATGTCAATAGATCCCACTTTACTTCTGTTAATGATTGGATCGGCCCAGACTCTGGTCGTTTGGCAGTTAATCTGCTGCTCATTTGAGAAAATTCGATTTCTGCAATTTTCTACCCATTCACTTCTTAAACTTTGTTGGTGTACTGTATGATGAATGGCCTGTCTAATTCTTCGTTGTTCACTGTGAATTTTGTTTTCCGTCCTAACATGCGCTTCTACACTGTAATGTTTCTTGCACTGCATTTCACAAATCTTCATTCTCAGTTTAAATCTCGTCATTGCAATCTCTCTCTGTTTAATTTCCGAGAGATAAGGGTATCCTTCCTCAGACAGCCAATCAACTGGCTAACCAGCATTGGCCGGCCGGTCACAAAGGCCCCACGCACACACCTCCTGGTCTCACTCCTTCGAGTTTACACTAGATATGTAATGTGTGAGTGAGACCACCAGTGGTGTGGCGCAAGTCAGTTGTGGCGATGGTTAAGCGCAGGCATCTATTGGCTTCGGTCAGTGTGATAGGCTAATCCGAATCGCATGCCATCAACCACGCAGGTTACCCTCAATATGGTCTTGTCAAATACTACTTGCGAGCGACTTTAATCTTCCAGAGATTGACTTTAGTTCTAACGTCAGTTGTGTTCAGCCACATTTTGTGACATTTGAGGTTCATGGTACGATCACTGACACTTGTCTGACAGAATAATTCAAGGGGGTGTACATACTCGAAGACCTCGTAGGCATAGTTTGAACCAGACCACATTAAAACCGGCGAACCACCTATGATCAGTAACATACATACCAATGCCTCCACCAGGTTGCGGTGATCACGAAGCCATCCGACAACAAAATTGAAGAGAGAAACTCAATTAATCCTAAAGGTGAGCTCGTAACTACCTACTGCAGGGCCAGCTGGGAAGACGTGATATGGGAACTAGGTCATATAAACTGACTGGAACCGCAATCAACCCGTCATTAAACAATGTACGACAGCTTATGGAGTTTGCAATAACTGAGGCTGTCGAGGACTACGTTGCTGTAGCATAACCAAAACCATCTAGACGATAAAGGAATCGCTTATCTTTAAGAAGTCCCCTTGGAATGCATACCAGTCAGACATGATAAAGCTATCGTGTGTTGATTACTGCCCTACTCACAATTAGGCAACGATGGCAGTGCGATCAGGTGAACCGCAGTGTGAAATGATCTCAGTAAATAATCACCACATCCGAATCAAATGTACAACATTGTAGCTAAATAAACCAAAACGTGTCTTGAGAACTTACAGTTGAGTGACAGAGATGCCACCGTCTCCTCTGTTCTAATGGCTAGGGTTTTTGAAATCCAGTATGCGAGCGTGTTTGCTGGAAACCAAGGCGACGTGTTAATCTCCACTGGGAATGGTCACTGGAGAAACCACAACCATGGCTATCACACCACGTGTCGTAGTACGAAATGTACAGATGTTTCATATTGGCATACGACTTGGTTCCGATCCGAGCTTCCCAATTGCAGGTTAAATATGTGCAAGAAGGCTGACGACATCACTGAGTAAGTTATGTGATCGTTCTGCAGACTAGGACAAGCGTCCGGGGGCCTGACAGCATACACCGGATCTCATCTCCAAACGGATGATCACAGCAAGCTGATCTACTGCAGGTCAACTGCCTATTTTTGGGTGTTATTTCAAAAGTTCTGAGGATTGTAATGGACTATCAGTTGAGTGTGTGACTTATGCACGATACGTAGTTGTCAACCTGGATGTCTGAATGTGATGTTCATGTCTAGTTGACCTATTTGTGGCCATATGACAAGAGACCGAAGCGGCTGATGGAGGTAAGCCAGTCAGCACTATCATTCTGGACTACTTCAAAGTTCTTGGGGGAGTCAATCTTGCAGTTCAACATGTGTAGCTTTGCCGGCCTGGGGCCGTTAGCCTTTTGCATCCGTGAATCCAAGGTGACCCGAAGAATGGCGTATAATTCAAAGACTAATGGAATTCACAGGAGACTTTACCAATTAGAGGAGACTGAAACTGCCTGTGTATATTTGAATCTGTGTTGAACGGTTTAGGAAGAAAGGGTAAATAAAAAAGGTTCTTTCATTTTCAGAGTGTCGGTTATAAAAAGACTGTGACAAAAAAGGGAATCAGAAGATATCGGGTGTAATAGAAACCCAACTTGGTATACAAAAATCGCATTGCAAAATGCAGCAAACAATATCTGGCTAATATCAACAGAGACGGGTCGACAGTATCTTTATTCGATCACAATAATTCCGACGTTCAAATTATCGGAGTACTTGACTTGGCGCCCCGAATATGTGTACCAAGTCTGTGCTGGAAGTTAACTACCGACGACACAGCCACAACAAAATCTGAGAGCCTGTACCAGACTGATCATACCCGAGAGCTGAAAATGGCATGTGTAAGTCAGACGCTCACCAGGTGTTGTAGCCACAGTAAGTTATCCGTGAGGTGACTGGTCCATATGAGTATGCCCGAGTTAATATAGGATTCTATTTAATAAAAAACGTCTTTCTGATTTGTTGATAGCGCATTCGAAACTGCCCCAGTTTGCGTAACCTATTTGAGTAAGGTGGAGAACGTAACATCATAACCCGTTTTGTAAACCTACGTTGTACTTCCACAGTAAAAGTATTGTCTGTCACGAACTAAGAACATCAAGTTCGGTAAGTTGGCTGAAGATGGGGGCACAATAGCCGGTTGAACATATCAATAGAATGATCTGAATGAATCCGAGTAAACATGTGGGTCAGCAACCTAAGTACCGATCTGACTTTCATGTCCATTGACACAGTTAGAAGACAGGCGTTCACATGTAGTATCGCTCAGTTTTCCGTTCCCGATAAGGTAACCCATTGAGCCCGAATTATGCAGGTGTATTACTTTACATCTAGCGGTGTTCAGTGAGAGGCCGCTCTCTGTGGCCCAGCCGTGTACTATGTTTAAATCACCGTGTAGCTTTTCATTCTCAGTCATATAGCAACGACAAGGAATTGAAAAGGTCTGGGATCTTGAAGACAGGTATGAAACCTCGTGACAAACGAGGGACGCACACCGCCGATCTAAAAAGGCTGCGTTCATTTTGAAATTTAAGCCGTGAGTTTGGAGGTAGTAGGCGAGCCATGAGATCTGAGGACCTTCTGCACCATAATTACGAAGCTGTACAGAGAGCGTCAAATGGTCTACCCGACCGAATGTCTTACGGACGTCCAGCCAAACCGCGCCAACTGGTCCGACTTCATCAACTGCTTCTATCCAATCTTCTCATCCATAAAATAAATTCATAATCCATGAGAAAGCCCTTCTAAATCCGTGTTGACTCCCAGGGAACAATGCAAACCAAGTAAAATATTTATGTAACTGGCAGTCAGTCAATCTCTTCATGACTTTTAAAGCAGTCTTCTGTGATGACCATACGCAGAACGCAAAAACTGTTGCTTATGAATCCGTTCAATTCGGCCCGAACACTATCCACTCACCGAGCGCCTCAGACACCGTGACTCAGCAAGGTATCCTGTTCATCTGGAAAGGTAGAGCCTTCGCCAGCCACCGGATGCGAATTCGTAAGATAGTGGATGAAATTGCCGAAGCGCCTCTTAGGCCGCATCAACGGGTGTGACTGCTGAGACAGCACCTGATTCCCGAAGTGAATCACTAGTTGGTTTTAAACTGAACGCACCACAATAGACTCAAACTACGAACTCAAAATTATGAACAGTTTGCCCGACAGTGGTTACGTCTTCCAAAAAACAGGCCAACGAATTGTACTCAAATCTCAGTTCGTTTCGGTGATCTGAGCGTTCTCAGTTTATCAACCGCCTTTCCCATTTTGCGCAGCCTACTCGCGAGTATACTGCTGTCCAGTCTATGTCCACTTCCGAGGAATATGGTCAGCAGTGATTAGTTTAGCCCTATCATGAGGAAAATTAAGATCCCGGCACGCTCTCAGGTCTGGCGGTGATGAACAGGGGAGCAGCTCATGCACCGTGATTAGAAATGCTCTGCCATACGCTTAACGGTCGTGATCTTGATTTCCTTTTATCCAGACAGAAGTCTCCTCAGGATCTTCATCGGTAACATCCTGCTTCGATGTGGCCTCCTACAACCTAATGTCCGGAATTTGTCCTGGTGACTGCTGTACCGGTTCACGTTCGATCGTTGAGTTACGCGTAGACCGAAAACGGATCCCCAAATCGAAAACAAGACTGGACACAAATATTTCCATGGTACTGTTTAGAGAAATGTATCGATAAGTACAATATACAAACCTCAATCGTTTGTGACGACAGTCTTGTCTAGCAAAATCAGCTGTTTCCACAACGGAACCAGCAAGAACAAAGGTGAACCGTCATGCGAGCAGGCCAAGTCAATAATGACTACTTGCGCCGCGAATGATTAATGACAAAGTTGTTCAGTAAAACAGAAACCGGGTGGATGGGGTATGCAGAATAAACGCCAGGTTGGTGAGTTAGAGTAGGGAATGTAAAAAGTTGGAGCAAATTTTCTCAGTACAGGGACCAACAAATTTACCACAGCTATCAACAAGAAAACTTTCCTCATATTTCTTAATCCTATTGGTTTGTGTACGACGTTTTTTAAGCTGAGCAACGCTGCGTGGCCCAAGACATGGAGAAAAGATTGCGCAAGCTCGGTTATATAATCTCCAAGGTGTTAAGAGTACCAACGCAACGTCGTTCATCATGTTCGGCGTTATCGGGGTTCGTGAGAAAGAAGCTGTGGTACTGAACACCACTGTTGTGGATGATTACGAATTTGAGGTTACTTGGACCAACAGGAGTGGGAAGTACGGTATCGACTGTCGCAGTGCTGCAACTCAGTCGGTCTTCCACAGTGTGAGCTATGATGTGGATACAAGCCCTCACACTCTCGTGGTCATTACATTTCGCAAAATCATGTATCCTTCCTGATACAATATTACGTTACGACTGGAACTGTCCATTTATTTAGACAGTGATTTGAGCTTACTGACCGTCCTGAATCCGTTCAATATCTGACCTAATTATGAGGGAAACTTGGTACTCACTACTGTCATTCTTTGCTATGAAAGATCATTTCCCCGTCCCGATTGGTGAGCCTTGATTCAGCAGGCATTTCTGCACTGTGTAGAACCCCAAATTTTGGGAGACCAAATTTTTCATCTCTATTTTCCTGTCCCAAACTTCTCGTAGTAAGCATGTCCCTTTGATGCCCATGGAGTTATCAACAATTGCTACCCGCAAGGAGGAATGGGTCAATTGATCAGGGTTGCCATTCATGCAACGCCAGCTTGCATTAAATTACTCTTCTTACAGTACACATTGTTTATCTTTAGTGCCGTCGATGGTTTAACCTCTGAATAGTGCTTTGTTAATCACTCTGCAAGGTGAACAACAAATAATATCAATCGGAGTAACAGCAACAGTATTCTCACCAGTGACACCATTGAACACACCATCGTTCTGACAATGGTGGAACTTACGGTGCTTCAAGATACCATGACACTGTTCATCTGCAACGTTGTAGGCAAGCACTGTCAACCCCTCGGACTTGATGAAGGACTGCACAGTTAACTGCCGGAGATATGCGTTGTCAAACGGTGCATCAACCGCAGTGTAAAATGATACAAACAGATCGCCTTTAATCCGAGGATGGATGGACTTTTAGAAGAAAGCAGGAAATAGACTTTTACGCACGCCTATCTCTGCGTGTGGCTTACCAAGGTAGACTCACCGAATGAAAGAAAGCGGTGACCGGTAAAGTGACGGGCCTGAGCAATGACTGATTTAAGAGCTGTATTTGGGCATACAGAATCGAGCACATTCTCCGGACTAAGGTATTCGTTGATTCATGTGTCCGTGTGGTTTGCTCCGGTGTTGAACACTAAACGCTTGCACAGAAAATGATCACTTGGTCCAGTAGTCACTAATGTGTAGATAGGGTTGATTCCACGCTTGTGAACTGCTCGTCTCTCCTCAGAGAAGTGGCAAACGTATTTTTGGCAGAATTTTCGAATATGGCCTGTTCTTCCACAAGCGTGACAGGTGGCGTTAGAAAAATAGCGATAGAACCGAGGTTAATGGTCGCCATGCAACAGACACTGATTCACATTCTTGGGATTCATCGTTGATTGGGACTGCTGAGGCACTTGTCGAATGGAGGTTTTACTGGTATCTCTTGGAAAATCAGATCCTTCAGTAGAGAGTACATTTCACTTCTGCCAGTAGTGAGGAATGTAATCTTGTTGCTATATTTTCGGATGCTCCACCATAGCTCGAAACGCTCTACTTATTTCTCACTCCCGGGTGGATTATCTCGCAGGTTCAGCTGTTTAGTGACAAGAAGCCCCATTTGTAGTAATGGAACCCGTGAGATTCACCGCAAGTAACTGACTTGCCTAGGCTCAAAGCTGGCTACGAGACAGTAAAAATAGAACATCGTAAGATGTGGAAGCAGTTACACCTTATTCGTATCTCGGGTTATAAACGCTTTTATGGTTGGCGGTACGTAAAGCACTTGGCTACGCATTGTGAGGTCAACACGCGTCCACCATCCTACGTTCGATTAGTACTTGGGTCTTGGAAAGTTCCGGTGCTTCATAGTTTTCAAATCAATGAGAGCAAAGTATTCATCACACGCACGATTGGCTGTAGTCGTGACGTGCCAACTGGTGGACGCACGTCCATGTCATCCTGTCGCCCACAAAATGCCAGCTCGCAACCTCCGATCATCAGTGGATCGTAAAACGTTGTGAGCTGATGATTGTTTCTTGACTGGATTATTGGAAAAGCCACATCTAGCGATTATCTCTTATTTTATCGACGGTTAGGAAAACGAATAAGCTTTTTTGACAGATCCCGACATGGATTTCGGATCATAAACGACCGTTCCGAGGAAGGTTTTGAATTGTCGCTTCGAATTCTCGGTTAGGAAATTATTGACGATTGTCAGCTTCCGCGACAATCGTTGAATTGTTTCGTTACTAACTGTGTTCCAAACAAATAATTGTGTCGTTACCTACTTAGTGTTTCTTATTGCTCAAATTCAGAGTGATTGAGTCAACTTGTCGTCTCACCGAGTTTTACATTTCTACCTGTGTCATCCCATTCCGTAAGAGCCAACCGATTTTGTGTCTGTCAGCCTACCCATCGCCACACCATTCGTGTGACCCCGTTCGCTGTTCGAACCTAAAGAACCCCCTCGTGATGTCTTAAGTTGACATCGAGACACGCGAAAGTGATGCCGTTATCTCCTAAACCGGGATAGGTATAGGCTGTAACGTCGGCAGCCAAAATGGACTGCTTGTTCATAGAATCATTTCTTTGTCAATCATCTTCTTCAACTACCTCAGACCTCCTGGAAGCAACTTAAGTAGAAGTCGCGTATATGTAGGTGGGAATTCTGCACCTGGTTGTACATCTGTCGATTGTCAGATACACTTACAAAGTCCACAGTGATCATTTATTTTAGTGAATAGATAGGCAAAATCTTTAACTCCTTGCTCCATAGATGTACAGGTGCATTCTGATAGAGACTTGTCTATAACCTCTCCACCCAGGATCGCCATTTCGCTTTCGCTTTTCGCTCTTCCCCAGGAACATGCTTGTTTTCAATAGACTTAGTATATCGGGATCTATCACCTTTTCTTTCACACTGTCAATTACTAACAGTGTGTAACATTGTTTGGCATCACCCATCTGAATCTCAGCAGTCTGAGTTCAAACTGACTGTACTGCTATCCCTCCGACCGCAGTTACATTCTAGCTACCGGAGTTATTGAGAAATACCTGCATTTTGCTTGTAACTGACGCTCCAACTGTCATATCTCCTACTATGATTTTTTGACTTCTCCCAGTGAGCACTTTTACCCGAGGAACACCCGCATGACAGCCCGGTACCGTCGAAAAACAAAACAAAAGCTGTCAGTTAGGATAATGGTGATCAAAATGTTCCACGTCGTTAAACGCAAGGACGATTGGGATGGGTTCATCCAAGTTGTAGTTTTGGCTTTCTTCTCAGACGTTCTACGGCCCTTGTCAACCGCCCAATTTTCTTCTCGAGGTCGTTGATCTTTAGCATTTCGAATTCCGTTCGTATTGGAAGACGCTGAACAGTTCAGACCAGGCAGTCGATATCTGTGATTCTATGAGATTCAACCGTCCGTACTTTCTCTTGCAGTTTCACTGGTAAGTTCTAGACGAACCGCCCCTTCACCACTCTATCCTTAATATTCTCATCCACTTACGGCAGACTAAATGTCAAGTGCCATAATAATTGTCGATAGTAAACCAAGAGGTATTAAGTGTAGCAGAGCCTGACATAATAAAAAGGGGCTGTTTCCCGGCTGTCGATCTTGTTCGTCAGTATACTCCTGGATCAACGCAGCCCACGTTTTTAATACGATACCGCGGTCCTTGTCTTGTTTACTCAAGGCATACATAGGCTTCCATTGTCCCGTAAGCAGTGTCCCAGCTGCTGTCAAAACGTGTTGTTTATCAGTCCGTTATCTGATGCATTCACTTCAAATTCTGACAGTCACACGTATACGCCTCCATATACGACTTGACGTGAAACGACGGCTTCAAGGAATTGTGATCTGGTCACACCATCGGACTATGTCGTTCAATAAAACATGAGCTTTACGGTATGGCTTACACGCTCCTACACTCTAGTGCGCTCACATTTATGAACCAGAATTCCAGTCCATAACGCAGCAAGAGTTGTACTTAGACGCCCTATGCATTTCCGTTTGATCCCGCTCTGTATCTTTGACTGGTGCTTTCTGTCGTGAATTTTCGCCTATCATTTCATAGTGGTGACTCGTTTAATTACTCGTGCTGTTCACAATCCATCCTCTTATGGCTTTAAGGATACCCCACAAGTAGGCTGAGATATACCGCTGACTGTTGGAATAATTGCGTCCCCAACTTGGTCTCCTGTCACAGTTGGTCACTCCTGTCACGTCGAATACATGCCAAGAAGCGCAAAAGTGGCTATTACTATCCATCATCGGAACACAGGGCCAGTCATCTCACATCTCAGTTTGATTCCTAAATGCATTTTGCTGATGACGGAAGCTAACATGACACCTGGAATGTTGATGCAATTGTTTGGGACCTTTCGGTTAGGTAACCTTCCCGTGAGGTTCAACTCGATCACGTCATCGTTTCGAATTAACCATCAACTGGCGTGGAAAGTTTATCTTAAGCCTGGAAAGTACGCTTTAACTCTTCGATCACTTTTTTGTTGAAAGCGACCGCTTAAACCGCAATCAGTATGTCAGGATCGAACTGTTGTTCTTCTCTTGCCTAGTCGACGCATCTCTTGATATATGTTACCACGCGTACCCAAACCACCTACCACGATGGGACACACTGAAGCTTCAACGCCAGGTGGGTCGCCTGGGATGCAAACAGTGTTCTCGATGTTGCGCTCTACCTGAGTGTTACGTTACAAGGCCAGTAAGAGATGACTGTAATGGAAAGCCTAATGAAGACAATCGTGTCACTATTCCAAACATGCAAATTTGTGTGGTACAATATCGATACTAACAAATCATTACCTGTTGAAAGACGTTTACATCCTTTCTTGTTATGCTTCCTTTGCTATGTTGAAGTTCCATCTCGCTTCATCATGACTCATACGGCTAGGTTGTTTACAATTCCTGAATCAAAAGTCTTTTTTTCCGCCTTTAACCTACACTATTTTGTTATCGTTCACCTAAGTATCAGATATGAACCAGGAAACCAATTTTTCTCTAACCCGTACAAATCCATTGAATCCAGTGACCTAAAATGACTAACCAAATTGACATTAATTTTACCTGTACTGCGTATAGCGTGCCGGTAGATGGACCTTGAAATAGTGTATAGATACATGCGAGCCGTCAGGTAAAATGTTGTCTAATCACAGATACTACGGTAGTCAACAGTGCAATTTGAAGAATTGCCACGTGAAGATGATAGAGAAAAGAGGGCATTCAAACTGATTACGCTTCTTATTGCGAATACTGCTCGTTACACCTACGTTTTTTGACACGTACCATCGTTCGATTAATCGGTGCATTGGATGCTTAGAATGGATTCTGGACAACCTAATGTCCTAGGTAATTTCTGTTCATGCAGAGTAAATGCGCACTGATTACCGCACTGAAGTTTAACGCTGTCACACGCTGCTTTGCTGTGAGTCATTTCATTTTTGTACTCACGTTTTTTATTCTTTATTCAACTGCAGAAATGTTGTGGAGTCCCTAATTTTAGAGTCCCTTTCTTCTGGGCTATGCACAATGCACAATACATGTCTAACAATTGGTAGAACCACGAAATATGTGAATTAACTTTTGGTTGTACTCGCTTGTATTCGTGTACTTTTGATTTTCACATCTGCCCGACCTAATTTTAGACACAACAGTGTCCAGTTGCAACCACTCACATGTCACTTTGTTGCAATATTGAAGGAACTATGGAAAAAGAACACAGGAATCCGCTCTATTTTATAATGAACACTATTTGGTATGGAGGCAACGGAGTAAATACCTCAATATAACCTAATTTTCCGACAAATCCCAACTTGATTGCTACAGGTAACTCTACCCTGTTTGCCACGTGATGTGCTGGAACCAAATTAAGACAATAGAAATGGAGGGGGGAGTACGAATACTGTAGATCTTCGCATGGTTGTACGCGTTCGTCAAATCTCGTGGGTCGGACTGTGTACGTTAGCTTGTTTCGAGATTGACACTACAAACGTACACTGATTTCTAGCTATGGTTATGTGAAAAGCTATCCAAATGCCTATCTAAGCTGTCAACAGATCACTCCAATATCGTGCTAAACTTTATTCACAATCTATCAAAGTTCGCCGGTTTTTGTCAGTTTCCTGGCACAATCTACATTAAACAATTCGTATGGTTTATGTGAATGTTTATGCAAACATGCATTCTAGCTGGGCTCCAGGGTGGCAGCTCATGTGTGCCGACCGGGGCGGTACATGGTTGGGTAACGTGTGAGGGTACGCAATATGCAACCAACACCCTCTAAACCTAGATATATATTTGCAGGTGACTTGTAATACTTCGCACCTGTGCACAACTGGGCCTTCATTGTCCATGCACATTAACCACACGTTTATTTGTAGCAGCCAAATTATTGGATGAGCGTAATTCTTTGTCCACAAATAGTGCTTCGTTAATAACCTATAACATGTTCAGAGGTGAATTTGTTTACATGCATCTAGTTTGGGTTTTTTTCTTAACGAAACCAGCGGGCCGCTTACCGTTAGATGTCGGTCGACTGCAAGCTATAAAAAACATTCATATGCAGATGATTCTCTAACGATTGTTGAGCTTCTCTAAGATCCCCAGCTGGTAGATTTGTATGAATGTCTACTTTCCAGATTGAGGTCGGTTCACAGCTTTCACAAAAGTTTTCCTGTGCTATGTGAGAAGAGGTCACATGTGAACTACACACTGTCAGTCTCAGCCTTGACAAGATTGGTCACAACTGGGCTCGGACGCATGACCGTGTAATGAATCGCGAAAAGAAGTCCCGTGATATTATGGCTACTGCTACCATCTGCAATACTGCTGTCAGTTGATTTCCTAATCTGTGTTGAAACGTTCTGCGAGATACACTACAGCAGAATACAAGTGAAATTTAACCAGTTTTTCACGGAGATCGTGTCTGGAAATCGTAATTAGATTTGTAACTATGATTGTGGGTATTTCTGGTGTCAAGTTATTCTCCGTGATCATTTTCGTTATTATTCATGCTGGCATCAGGAGAACAACGTGAAGTGAAGAAACGTGGGGAGAAATGTGTTCGCTTAAAGTCGATCATATTACCATCAGTAAATTCCGCCAGAAGTATATGTTTCTATTGCGTGTGCCAATAACAACACATCTTCCAGAGTGTTCTAGACCGATTAGTGTAGGCACGTTACTTATGATGACTAAACAGGTTTTTTCGTCCACGTTAGTTTGGCAAAGTTACATCAGCTATGATCCAGCCATGCATCTTTACTGACGGAAGTTTAAGACTTAATTTAATGCTGGAAATTGGATGTTCAGGCTTCAATCATCAACTTGGTTAACGTTAAGCTGGCTCAATTAGGTTAAAAGATTTTTGATCTTGCTGTGATGCAATGGTCACTGGGGTCAAATTGGGTGGATATGAGCCATGTTGTTTCAAACTCAGAAGGCCTACTACCTTCCGATCGTTTCACCTAAAACACATATGAAGACATGCCTTTAACATCTTTCTTTTAATATGACATCTTCCGGAACGTCTTCAAGCCCTTCAAGGTACACAAGCCTGTACATTTTCTCATAGGCTGTCGTCGATCAACTGTGATCAAGTAAACACCTGTTACGACCCCGAATGGGATTGAAGGTGATCTCTACATTCGATGGGTCCCAATGATCAACAACGAAATAAGAGTGCATCGTTTTCATAACACCCAACACAGTCAGAAAAATGTCCACAAGTTAGCTTATTGTCATGTAAACTCACTTTTAATGTCAACCAGTAGTACACGCGAATGGTGTTCAAATCTTAATAAGCAAATACCATAATGGCCGTGTATCTGATTTTAGATTATTGCATTACATTTCACTTCATAGATACACGAGAGTAACACTTAAACATACAGAGATCAATCTTTTAAATGAACGAAAGTTCTGCCACGGTTAGCATGCGGATTGAATGAGAAGGTTGAATCTCTCTAAACTTAGATCGAAAAAACAAAGCATATTATGCAGAACACGAATATCAGGATAATTTCTGTCAGACCTGTATTTGATATTCATAACAGTTGTAATTCACTATGTTCGACAGTCATAACAACAGAACAATAGCTGATATAAATGCGAAGCGGTGCATTGGGTAACAAATGTAACTGGGTCAGTGTTCACTCACAGCAAAATTGTCGAGACGGCACAGAGAAACTAGAAATATCCACATGTTTACATGCAGGGGTACATCTCACTTGACAAGCATTACATGTTTACATTCGAGTAGTTTTGTAACATTCAGGTCCGAACTGTACGTACCGTCACTCGTTCATGCGTTGTGACACATTTCGAACTCAGAATGGCTAGAATGGCTACTTGTAGAGCGAATACACAGCCGACGGTGGCGCAGAAATACGACCAAGTGTGTCCGATCTGACCGGTATACAGCAAAATACCGACGAACAAAGATGCAGCCCCAAGGTAGAGGAACACAAATCGAGTGGTAACATACCCCGAACTAATCGAGAATTGATCGGAGCAGAACGCGATTGTGTCCAAAATCAGCACGATCATCAGACACACTAGGCCGAACAATAGTAAGGCAATGACCGCAATGACGGCAGATTTATATTGACCTCGTTGACAGTTATCGAATAGATTACCACAGCTCCATTGTGAAGTGGCCAGACCGCAGATTACAAGACCAATGGAGAGGCCCAAAAGAGTTGTGGCCAACTGACGAACTTGTATCAGCATGATGAATGACAAGTCGCTGTAAACGAGATATCGTAGACTGGAGACAGTGGGGCTAGGGCGTGTTTTAATATATCTACCTGCCTGTCTGTTTGTCTATCGTAGTTAGCTTTCAGTCCTGACCAATAAGTGACCGTATGCTTCGTGTACTGAGCTCCACCACTACCTTTTCAGGGAGGTTTGAGTACAAGACTTGACTCGTTTGTGTGTGCCCGTATCTGGTTCTTATTGGCGGTTGTGAATAAAGACCAAAACCATTTGGTATGCAACATTCGTACGTCTAGTTTGCACTTTAACAAAACAGTGTTTTCTTGAACTCTGGAGAAACAAATCGACCTAGGCGTTTGCTTTGCTTGCTTAGAAAACCTGGCCGTTTCACGTGAGAGCAGAGGCAGTGACAGAAATTGTTTGGATGAACGAGAGATAGCGGTCATCCGAAACCAATGCAGCTGGCTACGATGGCCGAACATTGGCGAGAATCCAAACCAGTTTTCATTGTGAGGAATGTGGCTGAAGTGAATAGTTTAGTATCGGACTTTGTATGAACTAACTCAGTGAACGTCTATAGAACATAGCTCAGTACATCAGTTAGAGGACAGTGTAGTACACAAGATTCAGAATTCCTTCTGTAATCCTCCTGTGACTATTTTGCGAAGTGAATGAAGAGAGAATGTGCACATCACAGTTCACAATTAATGCATCTGAAATGTGACCAGCGGACAGAAAAGCGATGAGTGATTTGCGTTCAGTTCTTCACTTAATTAAAACACATCTTCTGAAGATGTATCTATTGTGTGCCAGAATATTCAGCGTGAGATATAAGTAATACCGTGAAAAATATTATATTCTTTTGTGATGACTAAGGTGAGCACTAATCAGTATTAAGCCAGTCCTCAAATCAGAGATAGAGAAAGATAACATTAGGCTACCTAACAGACAATTCTCCACAAAACTGTCGGAAAGTACTGTCATCTATAAAAGAACTGTAACTAATTTCTAATCGGATTCTCCACTTAGACCCTTTCAGCCAGCTCGTTAGCGGTGTTTTGTCATCAAAGGTATTTCCCGTAATATTCCACCATGTGTCAGAGTTTGCAGGATGATTTTGAAATCTTGACTTCGTTTTCCATAGAACATGTCATTGTTGACGCGGGCTATCAATTGGTGAGAAACTAGGCTGAAAACTACGTAATGCAACCAACCAAATCATCCTACGTCAAACCGCTTCGTGCGTGTGGGCGACATGTGATGTTGATAGATTCCCCGCATTTTTAGAATACCGCCTTCGTCTGGTAAATAGATAGTTCCCGTATTTCATATCCTCATATATTTGTCGCAGGTAATTTGAAGACTCGTTGAAGTGGCACACAATCGAAGTTGATAAAAATCCATTCCTTCAATAAGGTGTGGTCGAAAACGCCTTTGCCCTGCTTATGGTTGAGTGGTCTGCTTGTGAATCATCTCTCAGTGGTTCATTCTGTGTGTGCTTTGGTCCTGTGTACGAAGGGAATATATATCAATACATCACGGGTATTGTGTGACAGCACGTAGAAGCAGAAACCTGCCTTTCGCTTACGTTGCAGTGACCCTGAAAAACTGTCCCGTTCGCCCACCGGTCCTGTCTTGATCGACACCTCCGCCTTACTTCTTGTCTCCTCTGTTGTTATTGGCCTCTCCCGTATGTAAACCTCTCTCTCCTGTTTGTTGAATAGTGGTCCGGATTGAATTGTGTCCTTTGGCTGGTTGGACATCAACTATATGCACTGGTTCTTCTCCAAAGCGTCACCAGGTCTCTTCCCAGTATTGCTTCTGCATAATGCAGATCCCAACGAGTGGGAAAAATGTTCACACAACCGTAGCACGCAATGAATCGGAGATGAAAGCTATTGGTTGCATGCCACATGGTTCGCTTGCAGATTTCACTGGTACCTCAATGTAGACACGTGTACTCGAGCCAAATGTGACCCGCAAATAACGGGTGAGACTATTTTCACTCAGCTCACTTCCACTTGTGTAATCGGGCAAACTGTGTCTTACATGACAGTGAACTAATCACTGGGGCTATCATAAAGTCTTCTAAGGAAGGGACAAACAGAACGTCAACTATAATTTCAAAACGGATAAAAAACTACCCAGTTGAAGCAAAAGGTTAAGACGCACATGCTATATTGAGGTCACTCACATCGCATTCCGTACCTGTTCAGCTCGGCGTGTTGCTGCTAAAACTGGGCTGATGCACGGGTTAATCATGGCTTTCAAGTACTTCGTAATCAACACTTAATTGCATGCCTTGGTTACCCAGACAATGTCGTTCACAGCTGCTTCCATTCGAATTCAGTCTTCAGGCCGGTTCGCCTGGTCTATTGAAGCTTCTGTATCAGGAGAGGAGCAACCACAAAAAACTGGTTTGTCATGATGAAACTACACTTATGGTGGATAAAAAGAAAACATCCTTTTATGAAGCTGATCTATCAGTAATGGAAATGCCCTCTATGAGCGATGACACCCGGACATTGATGCCACGTAAGTGGAATGCAAACTTAATCAGTTTTTATCAATGACATTTTCCCAAACACTGAGAAGCATTTCGTAGAGAAAGAGTTTTAGACGAACGAGTGGCCAGTGGTCTAGCGGATAGATGGTAAGGCAACTTGAAGGTGGATCCCTCTTGGTTTGAACGGACGCAAGTGCTGTAACTGGCTTTCATCCTGGTAGAGCAGCAAACTTCCCTTTTCTGGATTCACCGCGTACACACCGTAGATGCTGAGCATAAGAATTCAGCCGGACCAACAGTATGTCACGAAGACCAGCAAATTAATCCATTAACGTAAGTTGCGATGTTCATCAGCGTGAATAAAGTGGGCTTAACAATAAACAGATTGAGAACAACATAACGTTAGCAACAAGTTGTAATACTCCACGTTTCAAAGACCTCGTTCGGCTTTCCTTGGGAGTGTTGTAATCGAAATCCTGTTTGTCAGTAACATGTCAAACACGGCACCAGAACTGTTCAACCTCATTCGTACTAAATGTGGTGCGGATATTTTACAAAAACGAGCTTAACGTTCAAGGTGAGGTCGAACGGAGGCGACCTTGTTAGATATTCCCCCGAACGATTACACACCAGTGAAGATCTGCTCCACAGCAATTTAAACAGAAGTTCAGGGCTGGTTGAAGAAAACGCAGACACCTGAGTTGATAACTCTACTGTGTTGTGCTTCTGTCAAACCCTTATCAAGCAGTGCGCACAGGACACTAAGCTGTCACCATTCTCGGGGTTTATACTCACTTATGCCTGTCTGCCTTGGACGTAACATCTCATCCTGAAATATGTTCACTAGTTGGTGTGTATGGGAGGTGTAAAATTAACTTAATGAAGAAGATTATGATAGCATCACATGAACTTTTGATAATGCGCATTCGCCGCGTTTATGCATCAGAAAGTATGTTCATTGGGCGAGATAAAACAAAAAGGAGTCCACCACGACTGTTAACATCAGGAGTGAAGTAGAGTTATCGGTATTCAAGGCTAGAACAGAAAAAATTGGGTGAAACAAAATAATCACATAGTAGGCTCAATGAGATCATTGTTGTCGATCTGTCTTGGAAGTCTTAATCGCAGTGTTATTGATTGGAGTTAACAAGACAGTTACTGTGCCTCTTCTCGAGACGATCGAGCAACCTGATCAGTGGTTGTGCGTTCAGATTTGATATTTCGGTCGTGCCTAATGTGAAGTCAATGGCACAGTGGTTAACCCGGTTGCCTCAAGAAAGCGTGGCCGGAGTTCAAATCTCAGCCGTATCAAGAATACGCACTACTGATGAAATCTAATGAGAGCAAAACTCGAATTTATTTTCTTTTTTAAGGAGGGTGGCTGGAATATCTATCTGAATGCGAAGGCTGCGATCAAATGTGAGTGATGTTCAACTTGAAAAAAGGTTTCCTTTAAGAAGTGAATAGATGGAAGGCTCACCCACTTTTCACACACACTCGTCAGCTTAATACAGACATAAGTTATCACATCTGAAGAAACAGATGTTCAAGTGATTTTGTACTAGGTAATCTGGATGCGAACGTCGTAATCAAATATGATTGCTGCTCAACTTAAAATCGATTGCACAGGCTAGTTCAATCGATTGTGTCATGTACGGGAATGTATTAATCATTTCTCATCACAATCAGCAAACGCTAAGCCGGCCTTTCTTCGGTATTGGAAGTAATCTGTAGCCAATTCCGTCCTCCTGCGTTATTGTATGCTGAACTATATGGCAGACAAAGGTTGCGTTGTTTCAGATGGATGATCTGGCATAAGGACGTGAATTCATTACTGAGAGCAGAACGTGACAGTCACGTGCAAGATAGGTGCATTCAAAACGAAGGTTGACCTTTTTCTCTATCTCAGGCGGTCGTTTGTATCGTGTGCTTGCGACACGTATCACGTGCTTGTCAACATTTGTCACCTGCACATAGGCCTGCTCCCTACGGCCACCCGTAAACGTTGCGGTACGACTAGAAATGAGCGAAGAACAGTTCTCTAATCATCCGAACTGTTTGAGATAGAAAATCGACATTAGTCGTAACACTATAAAGGCCTTGTCGTCCCAAAAAGTTTAGGCATTGCCTACCACGCTCAACCAGTGAGTGCACCTCAAAAGTATTTCACGTTCCGGAAAGCCATCCGTCATTAAAACCTACTGGGTTTATATCATTAAAGTGATATCACTTCCGTGGAGGGAAACACAATGAAATCAAGTTGCAGCACAACCACCGCTCCCATAATTTCTACCTGACAATGCAAACGGTAAAAGTCAGATCAAACATAGTGCAGGACTTCGAAGAACCGAAGAACCGATGGGTCCAATCTAACCGTCTTGATTGTTAATTGTGGAACACAGCCTGGTGACTTCTGGCTCGCGCCAAACTGTCATTCTTAAGTCATGTAAGTTGTGTCTGATGGATGACTGGGCACTTCCACTTTCGTTGTGTCTTCCAAAGAAAGCCAACTCCCAGTTCCTTCATCAAGCTTTCCGTTTGACCAAATTAACAGTGATTTGATTCATAGAGTCATATACAGCCAAGCATACAGAGTCAGCTAGTGTATCGCCATTGAGTTTCGGGTCCTGGTACATCCGGTAAAGTGAGAAAACAGCGCAGTTACCAATCCCTATCATTCCAGATGTGATTTCAATTTGCATACATAAGCAAAACGTTGTGAGAAAAGCCGTGTATAAACAGCAATCAATATATAGCCAGTGGAGCATACCAACGATTTTCACTTGCTTCTGCATCTTTTCAACATCACAGTTCTCACTATTCTATCTCATCTAGTCTTTTCGTCAATTAATGGGCGCACTATTCAACTTGTTGTGGAGTGAAAGTTCAGAGACAACCGGTGAGTAGTAGGGGATTTTGAATATTACAAAGTGAACTTCACTCACAACTGATCGCAGGTCACTCACTTCCATAGACTTTCAGCCAAATTCCTACAAGAATAAACACTATACTGGCGTTTCGCTTTTGTTAAAACTCGTCTTTATCAAGGTCAGAATTGGAACTTTGGCCACGCTGTTGTGAGTCAACCCTACTGACTAGTACAAATTACCATATGTAGACATTCAGCCACATGCGTCTGTGACCAAAGTTCAGAGCATCCTGATATGTACTGCTGATGACCTCTCACAAAGAGCAAAACTCTAGTCTAGTGCTCTCTTTTCTAAAGGAGATGACCGAACTGCCTACGGGAATGAGAGTTATAAATAGTTTTGAGTGATGTTTGCCATAAACTATGAGGCAACCGAAGTTTGTTTGGGAATAATCAAAAGGTGGGAACACAAATTAACAGGTGTACATACAATAATGTACCAATGATCTGATGTGCTTGTTCAGTACGGTTGTACACACAGTGTTAGACCTACTTGAGATCTTGTGAGTACAGCCATAACATGTTGCTTGAATCACGGTACGGTGAGAGAGAAGAACATGATCGGAGTTGATGTGAGGATCTGTCCGGGCTTGTTATTCGTATTCCAAATTATTGATAAGTAGTCGGGGATTTGGTTTATTTTCAAGTTGACCATCACTCATATTTGATTGAAAATAAACCAAATCCCCGACTACTTATCAATAATATAAAATATCCGTGATTTCGACCTGTCTTGGAAGTCCTAATCGCGGGGTTATCGATTGGAGTTAACAGGATAGTTATTGTGTCTCTTCTCGAGACGATCGGGCAACCTGATCATTGCTCACAAACGAGAGTGGTTGAGCGTTCAGATTTGATAGTTCGGTCGTGCCTAATCTGAGGTTAATGGCGCAGTGGTTAACACGGTTGCCTCATGATTGGAATGGCTGGAGTTCAAATCCCGGCTGTGGCAAGGATATTCGTATTTCGTTTAAATAGTATAAGTCTCTGAGGTTGAATTTCATTTGTCAGGTATCATGGGTTATTGAGAACCATGTGGGATTAGTTGTGTACAGTGGATTGTGTAGCAGAACCTGTGACTGAGTGCTAAGCTGAACAGTACACAAAACAGCTTGTGGGTGTCACCGACACTAGCCGTGATGACTGAGCTGAAGTACCTTACCTTGTCAGCCGCTGACTGTGATTCGCTGTGTATGGTCCTGATATGTAGCCGTGCTTCGTTATCTTTTGAAGTACAGAGTAGAAGGTTAAAGAAGTCAAGTCACGCTTGAATTTCAAATACATGACAAAGAGGTAATTAACATGGATGAGTATATCAAAAGGTTGACAACCGGACGTACGTAATTAAGTACGTTGGAAGGATGATGTTGCTAACGTGTTAGTTCGGGTGAATGAAGGACTATCTGTCAATCACGACATGACATGGTCGTACTAAAAGCTATAGTCACGCGACCGTCGTAGTGATACTGTGTGCCAGCGTGTTGTTTAGTGTCCTATTGACCCTCTGTCAGAAGAGACCACGATTCACCTAGACATTGGGTAGGTCAGTATAATGCCGTGGTGCTTCACTGTGTTCTCACGGTCTAATTCCAGACTGGGGATAAAGTCTGCACTAAATTCTGACTTCATCAATCTAATCTCCTATCATTTGCGCCCTGTTCGCTTTTGTTGCTGCTGGACTCAATTAAGCTTGACTGGCACCGTTGTCTGCGTTCATTTTGAGTTGTCTGCTGTTACGGGTTCACAGGCTGCCTTAATGAAGCTAGCCACCTTGGCGTCAAACAGACAGACATGTTTATAGCTAAATATTGCTCTCCCATCCGGTCTGGAGCCGGTGACAACTTCAGGAATTTGATCCTTTTTCTATCAGACCCATCCGACTGAGCCATGACGAGAGTGCATTTACTTTGAGTGCCTTTGTTTCCACTCGTTTCAAATAGTGGTGATTAGAAGTATTCTGTAGGTGCTGTTGAAGTCTACTGTGCAAAAACCTCGTCAACGTACGGAAATTTTCTACACTCTCAGAATTTCGCTGTCACTGTCATCTGCATGTTCTTCTTTATCAGTTTTGGTTGTGGACACACTAGTGCTTGACAAATATTTTGGTTTATTTGAAAATTGAGGAAATTGCTTGGAATTGTAAACCAGAGGTAAGTGAACTGCTCAATCCTTTCAAGAACGTGGTCACTGTAGTGCAGATATTGGAATGATGTTGTCAGTTTTACCAAACGCTTCTATTCGGCAGATATATGGTACTGTGCACACACAAACGTATCGACCAGCATCGGATACGCTGCTACCGTTGCGTAGTTATTCAGATTGATTTTCACTTGGGTTCTTTCTGATAAAGATGTACTAACGCGTAGTGTTCCATGAACTACAGTAACATACCGGACAAAACCAAAAAAGGTTATCGAGAATCATAGAAAAAGTATACTTTATCCCCCGTTATATTTTAGAACGCTCACTTTGCTAGCCTGACTTCAATGGCATGGTTGAATTATTCTTTGTTTATATTGTTCAAGGTGTAATCGCTAGTAATAACGACTTGCTCCAAACGTTCATAGGGGTTTATATTGACTAGTACAAAACTATTCCGTAAGGTTCATTGTAGGTCACTTTATTTTTCGAATCCATTTATTCGTCTCTCACTGCTGCACGTCCTTCTTGTACGGAATTGTTCAAACGAAAAAGCCGTGACATGAAGTTGTGTTGTGCGTTTCAATAAGTCCCAGATAAGGCCTTCTTCCGTACAGTCCAGGCTGCAGTCGAGAGTTTCTGTGGGCCACCAAGATGGTGCGGTACGATTTTTGTTCGGATGGTGCTTCAGTGGTTGATTCCTTAATCAATAACTTGTTCACTTGAAGTGATTTACCGTGAATGTACCAGAATAAGGTGTGTGCCCGGTCTAACGGTGAGTCATTATTTATGTGCTGGCCTATCCAATGCACGGTGATCGCAGACTTTTTGAGTGACATGACAGTGGTTGGTGTGACTGCATATCAATACCCGGTTTGACGCAATGTGTTTTCATACATGGGCAACCCGAACTTGTAGCGAATCCGATGAGACAGTCTAAAAACGACCTTAAATCGACCGAACAGTCAGTTACACACAGCCACGCACAATTTCATGCTCACGAATCACACTATTACCCGTCATGTTCACGTGTACACGGACGTACTATTTTGCAGTTCAACGTTCATAGCTTTTGGCCGCGCACTCAAAAGGATAAAGTCGCCAACACGTGAGCGAAACAGCCTTCAAGCTCATCACTATCCGAACCGCTATTCTCGTTGTAACCTACACCTTGTCCCATATGCATGACTCCGTTTATTGACTGACAGATTTGTTGAACACAAACACTGTTACAAAAGAATATGTAGGTTGTATGACACAATCCAGTTCAACGCGACCAGCAGGATGACAGCACAACGGCTTCATGCAGGCGGGATGTTGTCCTATATGATAAATTATTCGTTACTTCCATACCTGTTGGACTAATAGAGTTTTGAAGTACTGCTTGTCAGTGGCGCTGGTGCATTCCAGCGTGAGCTGCTCGAGAAATCCTGCTTGGGCAAACAATTGGCTGAATCGTGTTGTAAGTTCCATATGACACTCGACTGGGCGGGTAACTAGATCCAAGTGCGGAAAGTCTGAGCTCTCGGTGTGGCCTCGTAGCCCAGTTGGTAAAGCATTTGCAACGTTCAGAAGTGTTGTTTCCGTCGGTGATTCAAATCCAGGCGACTTCCAAGTTTTTCACAACTGGGTATCTTCTAAATGAAGTTTTTATGACTTATTGTCTCGCATGGCACTGACTAATAAATAACTAGTTAGTAGTATGAAAATTCATCAACTGTGTGGTGATTCATTCATGGAAGATCTGGGTCTCGTTTCCATTAGATCTAGCGACAGGCTCCGCATGTTTCTAAGCGATATGTGTTATGCCACTGGAGCTACTTACTTCCAGCGTCACCGATTAACAACTGTGGTATTCCCCCCTGACGCAAAATATCGAGCATCACTTTGTTCCCTGTGCTACTAGTTAATAAAATGAGGCCTTCGACATTTAGACTTCTCGCACTATCACCAAAAGCTCAAGTGAACAGTGTGTTTGATAGTATATTTCAAACAAAGTAATACATGAGATTCCATTCAAGTTGTTGATCTCTTCACATAATAGTTAGATACTGACAGATCCATGTGAATTTATGCTCAAGTCTCCGACACTTCAATACAGCCGGCTGGTCTACTTTATTTCACAACCGAGTTGTCCTGGTGACTTATCTGCGTCATGTGAAGATCAAACTATTTCAACAAGTACACTGTAGGAGATTTTTGGAGGGCAGAATTCCCTTCACGCGTCGCTCCAAGTTCGCCGGAAGGAAACACATACAGTTTTCATCATAATGTGTGTTTGTAAGTCAACCTTGACTAGCTTGGAGAACAGTAAACAGAATGATCTTACGGCAAACGTGCCAACAGCTCATTCACTAGTGTAGGAATAACTAGGTAACTACCAGTAAACAAGTACTGGTGTTGTGAATCCAGAAGGTGGATGACACAGAGGTTGTTTATTTGGGGAAACCAATACACGACTTATGCGTCCCAACGGAACTACGAACAGAAACACTCATTTACACACCGCACTCTTCTGAGGACGCTCCAGTCGCTTTGGACACCATGTCTCAGTTCCGTCATGTGGCGAAAGTCATTAAATGTCATTCTGCCTTCCAGCGATCCTTCCCGTATCTTCTCCGTATTTATCCCGCAACCATTTCGATCCAAGCTGCTACTGAATAGCGGTATAAGCAGTATGGTGCGACCGTCTATCTTCACTACACTGGTACGTTGTATTGGGCTGTGTTACGTAATAGCGCTGAACAGTAAGATACAAGGAGTTAGTGATGACCAACCTTATGTTAACGTGAAGGAACATGACATATTCAAACCGTTTGATAAAGAATTGGAGAAGGATAAGTTGAGGTGAACCAATTACGATGGCTGATCGATGTGTCCCGCGGTTGTCGATCTTGATGTACCCAGAGCGACGCTGTGAGTCATATAAGCTCAAGTCTATACGTTGAAACACGTAGGCACTGTTGACTTCATCTCAGACAGTGATGAAACGTTTACAAATTTAATTGTCAGGCCCAGCAAACAATAGATTTCACAGTCATTTGATTCTACCAGTTTAAGACATCCCGGTGTTCTCGATTAGTAGTTTGACAATCTAGAGAAGACCCAGTTGCAACAAATCTGGGATTCGGATGGTTTTCAACCAGCGACAAAGGCGGGATGGTCAGACACAGTAGGTGCTCTTCCAACTGAGTAACGAAACGAGGCCGGAAGCTCAGACGTGGCACATTTGGACTCAGTCACTCAACCAACCCGTGTATCATATGGAATCTGAGATTTCAAGCTAACTTTGTAGCTTAGATGGTATATTATGCCGTTCAATATTAACACGAGGTCTGTCTTAGTTACGTGGGTATTTCAAAAACAAGTGAAAATTTTTCAAGTAGTTTGAAAAATTCCCTCTGTAAATGAAACAAATATACGATGGACTTATTTACTAGAAGGATTAACTTCAATTATGGGCGAAAACTATTTATGAGTTTCTGATTTCGAGTGAACCTGTGTACCAGACAAAAGGGTTCAGTCTCTTTGAATTGCATGAAAGTTTGTCACTCAATCCGTCAGAAGAGGACGTCGTCAAAGTTAAACAAGTGAGGACTTTTCTAAAGTTGCATGCTTCTTTGTTAGTAAGCAGCTGTTCCGATTATACTGCTTTATTCGAGGTATATTGTTCATCTCTGACGCTGCGTTGCGTCCCTTTCAATTTCAGCGCGTTACTTCTGCCCTTTTGAGGTCAGGAGCGTACAGTTATGATAGTCATAGTCACAAATTTCAAACAATGAAAAAGTCAATTGACAATCTATAGTTTCGGTTCAAGTAGGAGAGTCATGATCTTGGAACGTGAATGTTTTGGAGTTATCATAAGATGTGTAAATGCAACGGGCGTCATATTGTCTTGATACTACACGCACACAACCTGAAGGCACAGACAGTACAATAAATACGTTTTCAAAACCGGACAGAGATATAGAAAATCGTGCTCCGCGAGTGTACGGTTTAGAAGATTGAGCTCTAAACAGAACCTCGTCATTACAAGCGAAAGCGAAGTTTGTGGAGTCTAAATAGCTTATCTCTTTACATTATGTCGTGAGCTTTGTGAACTGTTTTTCGAGAATACCATGCTACGTTCAATTGTTCAGCGTACACAGATCGTGAAAGTTTTAGCAGTCCAGTTTCTCAACTTCCTTTTCTGAAGGATGACGGTAGCTTCCTTGAGCACATGGTGTCGATTGGTAGGTTACTCTGAACTGGCGATTCGAGCATTTCCTCGTAATCACATTAAAGCTTGAGATATTGAATAGTTCTCACGTGATTGACTATGGTGTAAGTTCACACTAAACTTCCTTGCTCAGACAGGACTACTCAAGATTAGAGGACAACAGCACCACTGTAGGCAAAACAATGCAACGTAAGCGGCTACATACGAGAAGAGGAGCTTCCATTATAGATTTTTAGTAATGCTAGCATTTGAACGCAACAGTTACTTGAAACACACCGAATCGGTGCACGTTAGTGAAATGAACTATGTGACAACCACTTTGGCTTAAGTCGAGTGCTGTTAGTCGAACAACTTGTTGAAACTACTTTGTATCAGTACCCCTGAGATCCAGTGTATTGATCTGTCTGCTAGAAGAGTAACGGAATAAAGCCGTACAAGATCAGTTCTTTATGGTTTTTCACACGGTTTGCTTTTTAGGGATTCCCGTTTACGAATGATAAATTCTCTCGATTTCTCCAATCTGTGTGCACTTTCGTCTCGATCAAGTGAACCTCTCTTAAATTCCTTTGATGACCTTTCAAGGTCATTGAGAGTCACACACTGGACTTCCCGATCAAAATCATGTTTACTAGGCACATTATGACAATTTTTACCTCTTGACGTTGCGTGCCTTCATATAAAATGCTATGATTATTCGCCGACCTGAAGGTTCAAGAGATTATCATACAAACGCCTGCCAGCCTGTTTTCACATAATCGTCCTCATCTCTGTTGATTTTCTCCTAGCTGGCTTGACCTTTTCAATCCAAATCATATTTACACTCATTTACTTCATATGCATGCACCGTCCAGAGAGTGTGGCTTGCAGGTTTCACATGTCAGATGAATCCTAATTGTGAAAGGTCAGGGCTTCGACTGTATTCGAACCAGTGGCAGAAACACCATGCCCCAACGCGGCAAGCGCTCTACCAACTGACATCCGAAGCCACACAAAGAGCCCGGAAAATTCCCATTGAGATTCCGTTACCCATCCGCCCCGTTGTCTTATATGGAATCTACCAAATAAACCAAGGGATCGGCTGTCCCAGCAGGTTATCTGTGATGCTCAGAATTAGGGACTTCGAATAGCCCTAGAAATCGTACTTGAATTGAAACCTCCAACGCAAGTAATAAGGCGAAGACCTGGTACTGGCAGCAGTAAGCAATTGTTATTCATGGATTGAAACACCGAATTTATTGATGTACAACAGTATTAGAGAAATCACAGCCTGTCATTGGCTGATCTCATTAGCACATGTAACGTCATAAATTGTATGTTAATTGGTGGAATACGGAACAGATGAATTGACGAATAACGG
>QNGE01001230.1:48525-67424 GCA_008508345.1 Paragonimus westermani | reverse complement strand
ATCACGACGAATGCTGCACCACAGTTCAAATCGTTCGAATCATTCCTCGATTTCACTCGCACCGGCATGAAGATTTAATTGTTCAATTGCAGGCAGTTCCATTCCGCGACGCCAATTTGTGATGCTCAGAATTAGGGACTTCGAATAGCCCTAGAAATCGTACTTGAATTGAAACCTCCCACGCAAGTAATAAGGCGAAGACCTGGTATTGGCAGCAGTATGCAATTGTTATTCATGAATTGAGACAGCGAATTTATTGATGTACAACAGTATTAGAGAAATCACAGCCTGTCATTGGCTGATCTCATTAGCACATGTAACGTCATAAACTGTATGTTAATTGGTGGAATACGGAACAGATGAATTGGCGAATAACGGAAGGCACAACACTGAGACCGTTCGTCCAATCCTGATGTTGTATCATTAACGCGATATTTGGATTGGCCGTCTGTCAGATCTTTTGTTGTGTCGGGGTTTGGATAATCGGTGAATCGAGATTTCTATCACACCCTCAAACTACAGCATTTTCTTCATGCTATCCACAGTCGTAATTCATGGATAGGCTGATACCCGGTGAGTGTACTTACAAATTATGTATGAACGTCACTACCAACGTCTTTCCTGCATACTGACAATCAATGTAAACATGATCCATAAACTCTTGCTCACCCATCTTGCGTTGTCAGTTGACGTAGACCTTCAGCCCCTATTTTCAACTCCACAACTGCTGGCGAATTACTTCGGTAGGATTGGTTGTTCAAATGGTCCTACTGAAATAAATAAGAAAAAACACGTGTGGTAAACTCTCACCCCATTCCTTCGACCTTCTCTTAATGGAACGTCCTGGAAAGGAGATACAGCGATACTTCTTGAACTGTTTGTGCGTAATGCACGGGAGCGCTAGACCACTCGAGCCACAGCGCTTGCTGCCTAATTGATGATAATTCTTCTAGACTAGGTTTAATCGTATGTCCGGATACTCTGCAGCAGGACTATTCTAAATCTAAATTCAGGATCAGTATTCAGAACAGGATCAACTCAGACCACCGTTTTTGTAAAATAAAACACCAGGGGGTCTATAATCCTTCCGTTCTAACCGACAGTCTGAGAGATCATTCAGATGGAAGTTGAGGGAAAACAATACAAGTTCAACCTAATACCTCTCGATGTACGCTGGGAGAAACACGGAAAGTTCACTGACACCTGTTGGAAAATCTCATCCTCCTTTCTTTTGAGTGTATGTAGATTGGGCTAGTCAGCTGCCTCGAAGAACAGTATTCGTAGCTCAACGTAGTCACCAATTCAAAGACACTCGCCCCCAATAAAAGACTGATTGAGTCAATCGTTTGTCTTAAGCCTGAAACGCATGACAGCTGTATTGTAACTCGTCGACCAAAGTAACAAGTTTAATGGTAATCTCAGTGGCAAGCAGGTGTTTTTTCTGAATAAGGTAGTCGAGGAACGCATCTCACTGTAATGTCATATCTCTTAATGGTACGTCACTGTGAAGAACCACTGGCTGATAGGCTGCGCTTATTCCGACTTTAGTCTTGCATGCCAGTGGCCATGGAGAACCAGTCATGTAGGAACCAATTCACATCACATAATAACAGGATGTCTTTCCAAAAGTCTCATCCATTTTTGGCATTTAAAAAATCTAATTTACTAGCAACTGGTTCCTTTCAGACGTTTAAAGACAGTCAAACATTGGGAGTAGCCGCACACATATCCTAATTCAGCCGTATCATCTCCACAATAACATGAATCCCTTTCGTAGCAAACAACTACGAAAGTAGACAATCAGTCAGAGGATTAAGTAAAGTCACTAAGTCCGTTTCATGAACGATCGTTTCTGAACGCTAGGCTGACTAGACTGACCACGACCGTTCCAGCAGGCTGCAAGGACCTTCTGCTGAACTAAACAATGGGGTTCTAAATGGACAAGCCAGATAGACAGACAGTAAGAAGGTTGTTTAACAGAATCCAACTGTGAAATTTCCGAGCTACTGGTGTGGCTTCGTAGCTCAACTGGTACCGCGCTTGTCACGCCGAGGCGTGCTGTTTTTGTCGCTGGTTCGAATCCAGCCGAAGTTCTGCCTTTTCACAGTTGGGTCCCATAAAAAATCATGAAGCTTCCAAACTACTTACTACACAGATAACCTGATCAGTGGTCAAAGCATGTCTAGCAGCCATGAAACGTAGCTGTTAACGTGTTTCCGGGGAACCTCATCTTTCCCATACAACAGTGCCTACGTTCCATAGAAGCCGACTTTGTTCAATCGGAACAAGCAGGAATTCTCAGAACGGTCTAGAAGTAGTCCTCACTCTTTCTCGGTACCTACTGTGCCTTTACCCTGCCACACTAATCAGCGGCTTAATGGTCTTAATTGCCATTTTCAGTAACTGCCCTACAGCCTTATAATTCGAGAATAGTTGCAGGTCACCTTGACCCGTAACCTTATGCCTTCACAACCTTTTTTGAACAGAACTAGATGACTTCATGTAGTCAGCTTCTGAATTGGCTTGAGTGCAACTGACGAGGTTGATCACCCTATTCTTCGGGGCGAAGGTTTTAGTTTTGTTTATCTCAAGATGGAAAATTCGGGTTCCTCCAAACGTTTCTTATTCCATTGTCGATCCAGTCGATTAATCTGAGCGTTAACAATAGCGTTCCAGCGGAATTGCCGTTCTCAGTTGACACGGACTTCAGCACCCGCGTTCCTTCACACCGAATATCAGGCATCTTTTGGTTCCGCCTAGGCACCAATTTCTGAAGCAATACATAAATTGCTTGAAGGGACTTATATTTTCTGGGTTCCAGCGAACGCATGGAGTTTAGCCAGGTTAAATGTTTTTCTTCTCGAACTTGGTAATCGGTATGTTGTTTGATATAATCACTGTTAAGAACAGTGCGATGTGGAATTTCAATTTTTTACGATAGCCATTCCTTCGGGCGGTGAGTTTCGTCTAGTGTGACTTACTATGTAACTTTTATGGTAACCACAGGGTTGCAAAATGGACGCATTAAGGTGTTGTTCCTCCACAAACTATCCTGCTCGATCATCAGAGTGATGAAGTAAACACCCACTTGAACCCGTAAGTTCACGTCACAAAAGAGCGCAATGTCGCTGACCTTGTCACTAAATACCAGTCGTTCGACGACATTTCCATTCTAACAGGTGGGAAACTTTTGGAACAGAAAGTTGCAGGAGTGCATTTCGTAGTTCTCATTCCAACTGCCTTACCTAATGGACAGAAGATAGTCTACACGACTCGGACGAGGAGTAAAACGCGATTCGCAATTCACTTGTATTGATAATTGGCCAGGAGTTGTATCACTGCGGCGGACTGAGAAAACGGTGTTCAGCTGAATCGACTACGCTGGATAGGTTTGGACAGATCAAGCGAACTTGTGGCGAGATATCCTACGATCATGTGATTATCTTCAGCATCGAGTCATGCCCGTGAGCGCAACAGCTCAGCCTCGCGTTGTTCCTGTCAATGGTACACAAATCAGCAGTGTAATAAATAATTACAACAATGAGACGAAAGGGACACGAGAGTACGGAACAAACAAGGTAGCTTCAGATAGTGGAGAATGAGGAGCCGACAGCCCTGTCGATGCAACACGTGGCCAGATCGGGTGTGCTTCTAACTGGCGGTGTGGATGGTCGTAAATTTCCCAACCTGGGAGTTGGCACTTACTATCCGTGATCGGTGGGGTGGCCAAAGCATTCTCAGTCTGTGACCATGTTCACAAAAGACGACCACAGCTACACCGAACATTGTACGGTACGACAGAAGCTCCGTCGTCATGGGAATGAACGACCTAGCTATCGACAACTGCACATTTTTATTAGCTTGGCTATAGATCGTAAACTGGCACATTTTCCAAACACGATTCGAGGGAATGCCACGTTGTTCGGACAATCAGCTCACTAGATAAAGGCTCTCTGGAGGAGACTGTTTATCGACTTCCCAAAGTCTGTATACATCCTAAACGCGTATGGGTCGGGTTTCTGGTTCACAGAGCAAAGCTGAGCGTACATACACATTATAAACCCTGATTATGACCGACAAACGGACGTCTTTTGGACACCGTAAGCGACGAAGATTAGCGTGCGCATTACTTTCTATCTGTATCGTCGTGTACATCATGACATCCGTATTACAAGCTGGTGAAGTGAGGCTACCGAGATAGGTTCCACTCAAAGACTGTGCATTAGATTACTAAGGAATGGCTCTCCATAAGTAGGAAGTCTAAATCGGTTTGTGCTTGTTTTAAATAGAGCGCTATTCATTCAGTGAGATGATGGTTAGTTTCACTGCCCATGGCCTGCATACCGGAAAGTTTGACATGACCAACAGAACAGTGGTCTCCAGTAATACCGAACACGGTGGAAGTGACTATTCGTTTCGGGTTCTGCATTCTCCACCACTGTTGTCTCAGCACATCCTGGGGATCGTTGACAGTAGTCCGCCATTTCATAACTCCACAGCAATCTCGCTGTTCAGATTAATCTGACACGCTTCATTGTCACATATCGGAACGGTTTCTGACATAGGTATTGTAAGCGATAAAACGCTTAAGTGTAATCAAGACAACAACATTATCCTTAGAAAGTTGAGTAGCGCGCAAGCACGTCTTATCCCAAAGTTTGAGACAAGTCGGATCAGTTATTACGGTGCTATTAGCAACTTAATCAGTGAACTAAGTGTTGCAACAAGCCTCACCTATTCACGTTCACGGGGCATATGGCAAATAGGCATCGCAGATCCAAGGAGACAAACGATAGAAGAACTCTCGGTTAAGGTTACCGATCAGATACCAAGTCCGCAAGTCAGTCTCTGGACGGTGCATGCATGCGGATTAAATACGTATGAACCAGGCAATAGAAAAAAAACAACACAAAGGAAGGCGGGTGGATGGGAACAGGCCGACAGGCTTTTACATATTTATGTCTTAGACCCTCAAGTCGGCATACAAACAGAGCACATCGTTAAGATTCTAAAGGTTACCAGAGCGTGCATCGAAAACATGATTTGGATTGAGAACTTCAAGGCTGGATTCCAGTTGACCGTGAAAGGTCACCAAGGGAAGTGGGAATGGAATCACATGATCAGAACATGGGGTGAAAAGGTCAATGGAAGTTTTTATCTCGTCACGCGAATCCGCAGCAGGTGTACCGATCTTCATTTAATGTAGCGGATTCCACGGTCATCCTTTGCAATCCCTGTTGCTGTATCTTGCCTCATCGTCGTGTAGCTTCTTATCAAGCTTGATTGTATGGATTCAAAAAATGAAGATTACGGCCTCGGCTATTTGTTGTAGTGATATACACCCTATTTTCTTTTAAGGAAAGTCCTATCGAACTCACATAAAGCAAAGTGAGATTCATCACAACAAACCAGCAAATAATTTTTGAATTTGCATAGAACCCCATCAATCGATAAACATGTAGTCTCTAAAATTCAAGATATTCACAGGTGAGTTCATGACACCAGGTGATTGACACAATCCCTTAACAGTTATGCACCGACCGTCTAAGTATCGGCTAGTCATTGTCATCGACGAAACGTTCTCAAACTCATCTTTGACGCGCAGTCTCAAAAATCGAAATGTAATCGTTGGGTTCATGCAAATACATTCCAGCAGAATGCCAATATCAGTTTCCGCTGAAATCTTGCCTCAGTTTCCTCTACGACGCTCGGATTCACAATTGATATAGTCCACATGAAACCAACTGCAAGCAGTGTTATACTTCACTCCTTGCAGAAAAGTAACTGTGCGCTAAGTATCGCTTTTGTCGAGTGCAATCGAATTGGGTCAGCGGTCGTTTACTAACCATTGCAGGGACTACTGCGATCAACCTATGCTCACCCGCGTTATGAGCATAGAAACATCTGGTCAAATCACTAAACCCCCTGTGGCCATGCGCCCATGCCCGGAACTATTCATTACGCAAGCGAACCGGTTGTCTGCACAAACGTTTACGATCCACGTGACTAACACTACATAGCTAGTCCTCACAAGGCCGTTTAACGTGACATTAATGAATATTATCCCTTGCCCTACTGATTCACTATCCCCGTAGAGCCCACATAAATGTCCTGTATTCAGTTTGATCATGAATCGCTGGAAATGAGCCTGTCTGCTACGCGTTTTTTATGACTAAACCGAGCATATTCACAATACACCCTGGGATACTCAATAAAAGGCTACATCCCATGGCAGAATCATGTGGCCTCCGAGCATTTCAGTGGTCAGTTCGCAGCACTGCGTCATAAGTTGCTCTATTTTGACAATCCGGCCGACTAGTCTACCACTCGTCGCCACATTGAATGTTTCTTGAAAGCCGTTTAATCTTTCTGGAGAATGTGCACTTTTGCGAAACTAAGTGCGACATAGATACAAGTGTGACTACGTGGGGCTAAGCCAGTCAGCATTATACACACAATTTCTGGGACACGTTAACATCTGGAAAAGACTAGCTTGTGCTACAAGCAGATGTACTCTGGGAAAATGCACGCAGTGGCATGTATGCTCCGCCCGAGAGTAAGGATACTGCAGAGCTACTCGGTAAAATTCGAGTAAGTTGGGCATTTTTTTCCATTTACGTAAAGACGAGCGATGAAACGTTTGGTGAGTTCAACATGATCAGGCTTTCGGGCAAACAATTTCGGGTTTATAACACTCAGCTGAACGAAGGCAACCGTAGTTCCCCCATGGGGTCATTTCCACGAGTGAATTAGTTAGTTGATGGCATCGGGTTCGGATTGGCCCATCACAATCACCGATGCCAAAGGACACCTGCGCTTAACCACCATCACAAATGGTTTGCGCCGTACCATACGTGACTCCACTCACACACCACATATCCAATGTAAACTCGAATGAAGAAGACCAACAGGTGTGTGAGTGAAGTCTATGTACACAGCCGGCCAATGCTGGTCAGTCAATTTACAGACTAGTTCGAAATTGAAACCTCTATATCTCGAGAAAGAACCAGAGAGAGTCTCCAATGGTAACATCTATTGGTCTGTTAATAATATAACGCAAGAAGCTTTCCATTATAGGAGTACAAGTTGTTGCATTCTTCGGAGACCATGGAGTAGAATCAAACTGCACGGTTGGACTGGACGAAACCAGACAGACCGTTCACCATACAGTACATCAACAATACTAAAGAAAAGAAAAGATAGAATGCAACAGACATTCAGGTTCCTGGAAGTGGGAGCTGATGAGCTCCAAACGACGATAATCGTTGGCTGAAGTGAACAAGAACAAAATGGGTTACTGTTCCAAATCGTGGGCTCGACTGACTGTGGTCCAAAGGAGATTGCCTACCGAGTGCCAAGGAATCAATCAAAAATGATGATATTCCGAAAGTTGACCGTTGCTGAAGCCATTAGTATCCGATTGCGTAAACCTGACCTCTGCGCTCTGAAGAAGACAGTGCGGAAACTTACTCTTGTTGTGAATCCAGAGGGCGGACGACACAGAGGTTGTTTTATTGGAGAAACCAGTACACTACTTAAGCCTCTCAACGGGACTAAGAACAAAAACACTCATTTACACATCGCACTCTTCTGAGGATGCTCCAGTCGCTTTGGACACCGTGTCTCAGTTCCGTCGTGTAGCGAAAGTCATTAAATGTCATTCTGCTTACAAACGATCCTTCCCATATGTCTCCCGTATTTATCCCGCGATCATTTCGTTCCATGCGGCTACTGAATAGTGGTGTGAGTAGTATGATGCGGCCGTCTATCCTCACTACACTCTGCTCTGCACCGCAATCAATCAAGCCCAGGATATGGAACAGTGATTGCGTAACTGATTACAAACACGCTGTCCATAACCTCTAATGACCATTCTTCTGACTCACGCTGGTTAATGCTTTCGTATTTACTGTGTTGTAATTAGCTTGATGATCAAACACAGAGACAACAATGTTAGTTACTTTGTCTTCCTCATGACTTCAAGGGGTATTTTCGAATGAGCAAAGAAAGCGATAACAGATATGACTTACTTATTCCTAACGTACTGGTTGACGTTTGACCGGAGATGTAGATGAGTAAAGTGGTGATCAACCACTCCTAAGCGGCCAGTGCATTCGCAGACGCACACATTGCAATGCCATATAGTCATGTCACCGAGACTCGTGGCACGAATGGCTCACTTGTGTACCGCACAATTCCGTTCACGGCCCTACGATAATTGCTCAGTGAACTTGTGGACGCCCGTCTGATCTTATTTCTCCAGACAGTGCGGTTCAACACAAAGTCTCTTCAACATCTAATTTCAATGTCACAACGCGAAAGACTCAACTGGATAACATCCTGGTATTTCAGATTTTCACCACCAGCATCTCACCTACCCAATTTCAGTTGTTCATAGAGCAGTCATTTTTGCATACGGTCATCACCCATCCGACGAACGTGACCTAGCCAACGAGACTGATTCGACACCAGCAGGCCTTCCATTCGGTCCGCAGTAACTTTGTTCCGAACCACGTCCGACCATCGAATACCCAAGATGCGTATCAGACACTGCGAATGGAAAAGGCCCAGATGACGCACGTTCCGTTGATACACTGTCCAATTTTCATTGCCTTACAGCAGTATGGACGGCACCACTGAGTGGTGGACATAAAACATGGTGACCATCGTCAGCCCAGGGTTCTTCCAAACTCGTCTGTCAAGACGTCTGCGAGCAGCACTAGCCTTCGTCACGCGAGCTCGCAACTCGTGGTGTGTAGCGGGTGTGTCGACAAGTTGCTACCAAGTGGTAGAACACTGTGCAACTGTTGACGTCATCTGCATTGATGCGAATTTCAGGCGTAGATGCAGGGGCAGCACCTGTTCCCGGGGAAGGCCGAAAGAATGGAGATGTCTCCCCTGTGTTCTTATCCAGTCCGAAGTTGGATGCTGTGGTGGCAATAGACGTGACCGGTTGCTGTAGTTTGTCCTCGTTGTGCGCGAATAGCGCGGTGTCATCCGCAAACGGAAGCAAGCTCGTCGTTGAGGTATGTAACCGGGTTGAGGCGTCGAAACGTCGAATATTCATTATTCGCCCATCCGTCCGGTACTCAAACACAACGCCGCCGTCCACCTTCCAGAATCCTAAAAAGCAGCTGGTAGCATGGCAGTCAGACAAAAACTAACCAGGGTTGAGACTAGAACACAACCCTGTTTCACGACAGTGACACTGTCAAAATCATTATGATTATGCCTTTGCCGTCGTGCCTACATGGGACGTTCTAATCAAACTGGCGAACCTGCCTGAACATCTAAATACACCAAGCACTATCGACAACTCCTCGTGACTCACAAGGTCGAATACCTTGGTGAAGTCCACAGAGAGGACATACGGGCTTTGATTGTACTCACAGCACTTCTGCCGTAGCTGTCGGGCAACCAACACCAGGTCGAGCTTACTGCGACTCGCCCGGAATCGACAATGCTCCTTGGGAACACTGGCCTCCAAAACGTCTGCATTCCTACTGTTCAGTAGCATTCTTGTTAGTTTCATTCCAGCACAGATCAGCGGACTAATGCTCCGAAAGCTGTCGAAGCACTGTGTGATACCCTCACCCGTAATCAATGGTACTATTAGGACATCCTTGGAACCGCGTAGTATTTTCTTCTGCTCGTAGATGGAGCGGAACAGCCAAAACAGTGCACGTTCCAGCGTCGGGAGTGCCGTTCTTCAGGATCTCATCTGGCAATCGCTTCTCGCCCGTAGCTCTCCTGTTGCGCAGGTGTCCAATCGCCCTTTGAACCACTGGCAAATCCGAGGCGACAGCAAATTAGGATTCGATGGTCTGTTGCGACAGGATGTTCATATTCATTCAGTCGATGGTAGCAGGACGGTGTAGTAGGCTATCAGAATGCTTGCACCAGACCTTCATGATGTCCTCCGGCTGGGTGCACGAGCAGCCGATTCCAATAAAATCAGTGCCTTGGTAGGCTGGACGGATGGACCGAAAATCGCCTTGAACGAATAGCAGAATTCCTTGTTGTCAGCGATCGGCGTAGCCCTGCATTCGCTCACCTTGCCCTCTCCACCAGTCGTCCTTGATTCCACGAACACGTTAGACCAGTTGATGACAAGAATTCCAAAATGCCGCTGCCTTGTCTTCATTGTCTGTGTCCATTGTGGAAGCGGTAGACTCCGCATTCTTCTTTCATACTAACTTGGAAATGGCTGCACTATTATAACCGAACCAGTCTGGACGCTTCTGGCGTTCGATACCGATCGTTTGCATGGCGGCTGCCGTGATTTATTCTTTGAAGTATTACCACATATCCTCAGGGGTAGGGGATACGAAGATTTCTCGCAGTTGAACGATAACGGTACGCCGACAGTCACCTCACATTTCTGCATTCGCCCAACACACACCTTCCGTCGTTATCCGTCTGATCTACAATAAACAGGACTGCACACTTGAATAAACAATTTGGTCCCGATCAGTCTATGCTTAGTGATACACTCAGCGCCACGCACTGCTCGCGTGATACGTACCTCACGAATGTCACGCTGTTGCACAATCACGGAATCAAGCACATGCTGGTGACCGCTCCGTGGGTGAATCCACGTCTTGACCTCGGTCGCATCCAGGTGGAATCGAATGTTCGTGAAAGCCAGCTCGTGAACAAACAGTCGGTCACTCACCGGTACCGACCGGATCGTGGCGGACAGCTGACCATAGGACTGGTCTTTGGCATAACTAATGTGACACATATCTGTACCATAAACCCTAACGAATGTAACGCACTTACCTCTACCGAGTAGTAGGCGCGTGGACATGGATCGAAGTCTAAGGCAGTCCGTTCGTCTATCATGATAACATTGATGCGATCAGCGACTGTGAAACAGACACCATGCTCCCTGAGCACAGTCGAAGGTGTACCCAGCACCTGCTTCTCGAAGCTTATCCTGATCTGCAACCCTTGTTTTATTCAAGACTGCGGAGTCGATTCCATGCCGACTCGGCTCCATAGCAATCAGTGCGGTTTGCCGTTCCGGCCGTCCTGTAGTGCTGCGAAGATCCAGTGGGAAGCGTCCTACTTTCCCGGGAGCGTCTCATGTTGGTGGTCGTGTTACTGAAGTTCAAGGGAGCAACGTGTGTTTTGGGATTTGTGCTGGAGGGATCATCAGGCTAGGGGAAGGGTTTGACAATATCATCTTTCCGCCTATCCACTATGCCACCAATAGTAGAAAGGACACTCGGTTTATCCTGCGTGACGACCGATTCAGTAAGGTAGTTGGTTTGTAGTGTAGGTTCATAGATTATGTGGGTCCTGGACACTGCCGGGACACCCAGACCTAGACAGTACAATGATTAGATCCATCAACCAAAACCCTTGGCTCAAAAGCCCGTACCGCAAAGCAGCGGGCGACACACACACAACCGCAACAGTAATCATCACCAACAAACACCATTTTGTAATAGCCACACACAGCTTTGAGAGCCATGCAATTAAAAAAAACACATAAGACCAGCGTTGTTTCAGAGACAAACAAATCACAACAACAAAATCAGACTGGGCAAGAACAGACATCAAGCTGAACCAAACTACAATACACCAGCACCATCCAAAACGAGCATAACTGCATTTAGTGTGGCTGGATCAGAATAGCATACAATCCTGACCACCAGGCCAAGGTCAATAAGAAGGTCAGACACGAGTGAATAATGGTGTAAAAGACGACGATTAAGCCCATCCAGGCAAGACAAGTGACGGATTAACAGACTGCCATCTACTGCAACAGTTAGATATTAAAAAAGTTATGTCTGCGTTGTGCACCTCAGTAAGACCACCCAAAAAATGTTACATTACAGTCTCATAGTTGTGGACTGAAGGAGCGACACGATATGCACCTTCATTTAAGAACAGAGGCAGCGTGCTTTATAATAAGCGCGATCTTGCTTTTCGTAAGTACCCCAGAGGGCAAGTTCGTTCTGTGAACTGGGATGTTTTGGACCGTTTGAAAATCCACAATTTCGGAACAACCTTTGAGTGATCCCTAGTTTGTTTTTATTGATCCAGTCCACATTGTCGATTATTTGCAGGTCATAATAAACCTGGGGAATCGTGTTACTCAATGACGGAATACTAACAAAATCAGACTGGGCAAGAACAGACATCAAGCTGAACCAAACTACAATACACCAGCACCATCCANATCACAACAACAAAATCAGACTGGGCAAGAACAGACATCAAGCTGAACCAAACTACAATACACCAGCACCATCCAAAACGAGCATAACTGCATTTAGTGTGGCTGGATCAGAATAGCATACAATCCTGACCACCAGGCCAAGGTCAATAAGAAGGTCAGACACGAGTGAATAATGGTGTAAAAGACGACGATTAAGCCCATCCAGGCAAGACAAGTGACGGATTAACAGACTGCCATCTACTGCAACAGTTAGATATTAAAAAAGTTATGTCTGCGTTGTGCACCTCAGTAAGACCACCCAAAAAATGTTACATTACAGTCTCATAGTTGTGGACTGAAGGAGCGACACGATATGCACCTTCATTTAAGAACAGAGGCAGCGTGCTTTATAATAAGCGCGATCTTGCTTTTCGTAAGTACCCCAGAGGGCAAGTTCGTTCTGTGAACTGGGATGTTTTGGACCGTTTGAAAATCCACAATTTCGGAACAACCTTTGAGTGATCCCTAGTTTGTTTTTATTGATCCAGTCCACATTGTCGATTATTTGCAGGTCATAATAAACCTGGGGAATCGTGTTACTCAATGACGGAATACAATCTACTCCAGATGGTGATGGCGAATGGTGGTTCTACTGACACGACGTGAAGATTTGTGAGGATGGGAGGTGGTTTTATAAATTTTGTTGCTGCTGCGCTTGATACGCATTCATTATAAAAGAGGTTGTCCTCAGCGGAGCACAATAAGCGGCCACTAATATAGTGCAACTGGCGTTAATGATGAGTAGTCAAGGATTTGGTTAATTTCAAGTTGAATATTACTCATAATCAATTGCTGTCTTCGCATTCAGGTGGACTCTCTGACCTGGCTCTTTCGAAAACAGCACTGGACTCGATTTTTGTTCTGATGAGAGATCTTCATTAGAGTATATCCTTGCCGTGTCCGAGGTTGGGGTTAAAAGACGATCGAGCAACCTGATTATCTCCCACAAGCGAAAGTGGTCGAGTGTTCAGATTTGAAGTGAATAACGCAACGGTCAATGAGTTACCTCACGAAGTTATGGCCGAAGGTCTAATCTCGGCCTTGACAAGGAAGTACACTAGCGACGAGCTGTAACAACAGCGTAACTTGAGATTAATGCTTCTTTTCGAGAGAGGTTGGCTGAAAATTCAAAGTGAATATGACAGATGCTATTAAGTGTGAGTAACTCTAAGTTTGGAACTACTAGCGTTATAAGCTTTCTTTTCCGCTGATAGTTGTGGGTTGCATTTCACTATATCGTGTAGGCAGTGCCGGATCAGTCCTTCTTCTTGGCCAGCCCTGCAGTTGAATATGGAGTCAGAAACGGGGTCAGCACGTAGAGCACACCTAGTGTTCCAAAAACGAGCAAGTGTAGCCCACGAGTGTAGTAAACGTAATGTGTCGTTGACTCGATGGCTCACTCCAGTTCTTAAAACATTTAGATTTGTAGGCTACCTCTTGTTTAAAATGAGTGAATCAAGATTGATGGGATGTTAAAACTTCCATGAATCACAGTAAACTGGTAGATAACCTCGTGTCATTGGACCATGTCATGTTATCGTGTAAAAATGGAGAGCAGAAACAGACAAAAGGGAGAACATTAGATCTTAACGACCAGAGCCAAAGTCACAAATAATAAAAGCTATTTACCAGACAGAACTAGACTTGGATTTTGACGGTCACTTTTTGAAGTGACACTGATCACAAAATCCACATAAGTTTGGCAACACGGCGTGGAGGTTGCAAAAGGCATAAAAAATCGAATGAATACAATTTGTAGCAAGAGTAGACTTTACTTGTGGCTTTGCGGTAGAGACTATCGCAGTTGGCTGGGACTACGTTGTTTCAGCAAGGTTTCAACGTACTTGCTCAACAGTTAACAATCCGTCCATTTTTCCCCCCGGTAGGTGTGTTGGCTGGAAATTTTGCCTTAATCACTCTTTCTTAGTCCGCAGTCTTTAGTTTCTCACTGCATCCAGCCAGCAAAAGGTATCCATATGCATCCTGCTAGAAGCTGGTGTTAATATATATGCTTGCTGTATAATCATTGACCAACAAGAAGGAGAGATGAGAGGAACACTGCTATCATCGGTCGGAAAACGGTGGTTACTTAATAAACTGCATGCTTTAAATAAATGCGCCAACTGTATTAAAATATTGCAAGGTGATATGTGAAAAAATCCGTTCCATTCGTCTGCCGTGGGGCTTGCCAGACTGTGCATGGAAGAGGATGTGAATGTACTTACCCGTGTGCAAGGCGGACGGTTCCATTTTCCATAACGGGTAGATACGTCGTGGTTACATAACTGTCCGACAAACCTGCAACTGAAACAAGTAGTTGCGGGCTTTGTTTGTCTAACAGGTTTGCAGCCTACATAAAACAAAAAGAAACAATTGTACCCTAGACTACTGAGTTGTGTAAATTGAAATAACTAAAACCACGTTCCCTTACTGAAATGAACGATTCGATACAATGCTGTTTTAGCGCAAAATATTGGTATTATAATCTCACTACTAGTGAGTAGCCAGGTAATATTGAATTTGAACAAATCAAACCACAGTCAGGATTTCTCGCCCGGATTCATACTGAACCGCGGGACTTAGACGAACCTTTTGGTAATTGATAGATCTTTTTTCAGACGGTGCACACATTTACCTCATTTAAATTAATGCTATGAGGTGTCAACATATGACAATCGGATGACTGAAATGCATCAGCCGAACACACCTACAAACTCCGTTATTGTTGACCAGATCCGATTTTGAAGGTGAGTCGACAGGTCAATTTTGACTAGCACGATTATAAACGGCCTTGCGGTGATTTTGCTAATACCATCCTGTTTGTTTAAGCGCATGTCAGATGATCGGTGACACAGTAGTTTATGCTGGTCATTGCCCAGAATATTTCGCCAGATCAATGGCTAAGTAGATGAGTGTTTTCCTGAGACTAAAGATAAATTAACCCTAGGAATATTAAATGAAGACAATTTTATTAGGGCACTAAGCATTGCGTACTTTGGTGCTTCTTACCCCTTGCACATAAAATTATTCTAGTTTGTGTCAGCTTTATCTGACAGTTATTCCATTGATCATGTTTAATGTTGCACGCTTATGTGCACAATTTTGTTAATTCCATTTCAGGGAACACCGAAATCTTACTGATTGTTTCAGTCTGTTTCCATAAAGTTCGAGCAGCCTCATGCTCTGGGAGTTCAGTCCGCTACAGCCTCTGAAGGTCAGTGATTTTTCTTCTTCCGCATAAAGGCTGTTGTGGATACTAGCTTGTTCAGCTTCAGTCTGAACGCCATCCGCAGTCGATCGCAGCCTCTGTATTCGAATAAGACTTCCGATTGGTTCACTCCGTGACGGAGCTCTGGACTCTAATTTTGCCTTCAATAGAGCTCTAATGTTGAATCTTTTTGCCCGGATTGAAAACTACACCCTTGCCCTCATGTTCGTGAGAATAGCTTGTTCACGTATCTAGCGAAAATGGCACGTGGTCAGGGAATGCATTTCCGCCTGGTTACGCGGACAGACTGTCAGTAAAATCGACAGAGTTGGCTCCAAAAACACATACACTCACGAGAAATAGGAAGACCTTGTGTGTTGGATTAGGGAGGGGATGCTATTCAATAATTACGACACCATTTATAGGGCGAGAATAAGACAATGCAAACGGCTTTTTGTAACGGTTAGTTGGTTTGACAACCTCAGAACTAAGGTAGACTTACAAAGCGTGCACGATCATCACACAACAGTCCGAGTAACTGCAGGCACAGAGGCGCCATAAAAAGAACGTTTACGGCTGAAGAGTTTCCATCCCCGTTTATTTCGGTGGCTGTTTTAGGCGTCCAGTCCGTGCACTGAGTTGACTTTTCAGGCCGCAATTTGGTTGAGTTCATGGATAGGTGGGTGTGTGCACACGTATGCGGTTGGAGATCACCAACCTGGCGTCTTGTTGGCCTACTGAAATCGCATGATTGAAGACATATGGAAGAGAGCGGCTAATACCAAATTTGCCCACAACAGAACTTGAGTGCAACTGACAAGTGTTCTCAGCCCTCACATTTCCGCAGATCTTCTAGTAAGGCCCTTACGGAAGCAAGCGCTGTACGTGAGTCTGACCCTCTTTGGAGGTGGCTAACAGTGCATATTCTTGACACTGTCGGGATTGCTGCTCCAGCCACGCATTTATGGGGCAACCGTTTTGACCACTACACTGCTAACCTCATGTCAAGCACGACCAAACTTTCCCACGCAAACGCTGAACCACATGGTTTTGTGAATAATGCACAAATTGCCCGTTCGTCTGGACGGAAGACATTGAATGGCCTGTCACTTTAATTGGTGCCCCCAAGACGTAAGTTACCAATTCGATACTCCAGTGAATAGTGATTTCAAGTAGAAAGGAACTATTTGTTTTTGAGCTTATTTTTCTCTAAGCATCGCTCGCGAGCGACATCTCAGAATAAAAAAATCAGATAGCGAAAAATTTGAGCTTCGGCCGGATTCGAACCAGTAACGGTAACAGCATCAGCTGTTACCCACTCATCCCATCGTCTTAGATGTTACTCACTAAATGATCTGGGGGGAATTTACTATACAAGGAGGATTTCCCAGGCAGTTCAAGATGGACTGATTCAACGCTTCTGATGACTACTGAAATCTCACTACGAATGAGTAGTGCGGCAGATTTTAAAATATAGAAGAGAATCAAATCATGTTTGAGAAACACATCCCCTGGATCATTTGGTGAATTCCATACGCTACTGAGGTTTGGGTAAATAACTGAGTCCAAATGTGATATCTCTAAGCTTTCGGCTTTTTCTCGTGGCCAATCTCACAGAGCGCCTGCAGCACCTGAGAGTGATGTTTCTACCCCCTCAGCTGATACGTTCTACGTATGGTTGCTGAAAGTAGGTTCACTTGGGTAGGATATTGAAGCAACTTTCCAGAAACTAATGGATGTTTGTCTTCCTCTGGAATGGATTGAAAAGAATCAACTTAATCGTGTTCATAACCAACGTTCGGATCATTTTGATTGAATAATGGACTGGCGGAAACAGGAGATAAGCGGCCAAAGTTGATTTGGATGAAACGATGCAGAGATCCCTGCGTTTCGAGCCATTCATTCATCTATCCATCTCTTCGTTAATTAATTCTAAGGTTTATCCAAAGCGATCAAGCGAAAAAGACGGAGTTTGAAAGAAACACACATCGACTGTACAGCTGTCTGATAATAAAACATCACAGTCATATTCCACTACAAAACGAATCAACCAAATCTATTAAGCTGTGCGATAACACATTCAGCTCATTTGTAGATATGTTTCTCAGACGAATTCTGGCACACTGGTCTGGGGCTCAAACTTTTGTACGGTGCGCATCTGGCACAGTCATGAAAGGTGGGCCACCGGGGAACAGGAAACAGTGTTAAATCTTGGAAGGTGTGCCCCACTGCCGGTTGCACTATACTACTCAGACAGAGATACAATCTTGTGAGCGTGCAAAACACTATGCTGACGGCTGAATCATTACCACTTTCTAAAGAAAAACTGGGAGTAGTAAAGAATGAGTAGTCTGATCAGCTGAAGTTCACATAAAAAACAGCTTATTATTCACTACAAGTGAAGGAATTTTGTATAAATTTTGATGTTTTCAACATAGTCGTCTTACGCAGCACTAAGAAGAATCAAAGCTGTGTCTGATCCGTGATGTTCTTTGTTGATTCGCAAATCACATTTGGAAGTCGAGGACTCAAAAACAGCTCGAAGGATCGTGAGATTGATATTAGGCAGTGGCTGCAAATTTCTTGTTCCAATTTGTCTTCCAATTTTTCTGTCTACTTAATTCAGAAATAGCTGCTAAACAACGGTTCTATCAAAGTCCACATTTTCTGACCAGCCCATTAACAATTATCTATGACATGTACTCACTTTGGCCTCGGCATAGATGCATGTTGGTTGTCTGAGACGTGAATCAACAATTCTAACGTCCTTATTCACTTGAGTTCAATTTTAAATGTTTGTCGATCTGAATGTTCCTTCGTCGAAGACTTTGCTAACATCGGAGCTAGATATTACGTTAAGAATACTGTTGAAAGTTTTAACTTATTACAATGTTTGTTTGATCAGCCTCTTTCATATAGCCGATTGCACATTGTCAAACTTTCTGTGACAATTATAATCTGTCAAGCCATGTCTGAAAAGCGTTGAATGTTCTGTTTATTGACTTACACCTCACCATCATCATCAATATAGACAGCAATACATCAGTGGTTTACACTAACGCTTAACTGCATCACAAACATGAAGAAAAAAGAAATCCTATATAGGAAGAGGGAAGGAAAAAGAAGGGGACGGGAAGGGACCTAACTACCGAAAATGACTACCTCTATATTCAGACATTCAGCATCAAGGTGCCTACACCCTGCAAACAAACAACCGAGCTGCAAGTGAGAGTAAGACGTCATCAGCGTCCACTGCCCCGCCTCATTACATGCATTCACTTCACAGACAACTCTGACAAACGATGACAACGTTCACGCCACTGACCTCGATTAGCCGCCATCTCGCCCAAAGTCCCCAACCACCGACTCTGTGAGTCGCGAGGACCCCAGCCCGGGAGACGAACACGACCCACGGTGGCCAACCCCTTCGTGAACGACTTCATTTCCCTACGCCAGGTCATT
>QNGE01001230.1:15439-42060 GCA_008508345.1 Paragonimus westermani | reverse complement strand
TCATTTGCACACCATACTCTTCTGAGGATACTCCAGTCGCTCTAAACACCATGTATCAGTTCCGTCGTGTAGCGAAAGCCATTATATGTCATTTTACCCTCCAACGATCCATCCCGTATCTCTGTCGTATTTGTCACGCGATTATCTCGATCCGCGATCATCTCGATCCATGCTGCTACTGAATAGTGGTGTGAGTAGTATGGTGCGACCGTCTATCCTCACTACACTATATTAATTTGCGTTCTAGGTTGAAGCACAGGACGAGGGATGTCTGGGACTGCGTGGCGAGAGCTGGGACTCATCGGCACAGTGTTACTATGATTAATTATATCTGCTGTGGGACCTGCAGAGAAGTTATCAAAATTGGGAATCGGGAGGGGCCTGAGAGCCTAATTTAATAGGACAGCGTGGAGGGGTCAGCAATAGCTTGTTTCCGCTTATCCACCCTGCTGTATGCAGCAGATAGGGCGACCTGGTTTATACTGCGAGACGGCCGATGCAGTATGGAATTGTTGATTTTGTGAGGATTAATGGTTGTGTGTGGGCTGAGATACTACCAGGACGCTCATACCTAGACAGGAGAATGATTAGGGTTTTCAACCAAAGCCTTTGGCTCAATAGCCTGTACCGCAAAGCAGCGGATGGGTGGCGGTGTACCATAAATGGTATTTTTTCTGGGAAGAGATGCCAACCATCTTCCAACCCCCAACCTGGAGGACCAGGACACTGTGGTTTGTCAGACTTCTACCTGTTGGCCTGCCTGGTATGATTAACTCTGTCCAGTTTACCCCCAAAAGGTCATCGAGATGCTCAAGCCACGTCAAGGTCCAGTCTCACCGTGGGGTTACTATGGGCCTCCAGACAACATGAATTAAGCTTTGGGCATCTAGCTGGAGACAGCTGAAAACACTCAACTTTGGACAAAGATACACTAAATGGAGAACAGCTCAAGGATGGTTTGCTAGATTCAGGCCAGGATGTGTGAATCTAATGGCGGACTCCGGAGTGGACTGTTTATAGCCCATTTATGTGGTCGGCTGGAAGACTTAATGGTAGCTAATCCAACATTAACCTGCTTAGGTTTATTGGAGAACCTCTGCGTTTCAATCCATACTGTTTAGAGTCATCTGAGTGCAGTGAGAATAAGGAGAACGTTTACATTATGGGTATTAGATATGCTTGGGAGTGTGTGCTTTGCTGCCATAGCAAAACGGACCCGAACTTTCAACGGGCTGTTAGTTAGCCACAGTTTTCCTATTTACACATACTTTACAGCCAGTGCCTTCCGAAAAACCACCTAAACTCGCATTCACTAGTGAATTTGCTACACATTTTGAAAGAAATTTACAGTTTGTGAATATAGAAATGCCATCATGATTAATATTCAAATCATACCAACTATCTGCCTTGCAACTTACCGGTAATCGGCCTACTATGTCACGCGTTGCCGTCTGTGGTGGAAAATAGACCGCAGGCAGTATCAAAATATATCACGAACGCCGAATTTCGGTGAAGGGCACTAAAACCTGGACAGGAATGAGACAAATTTTTCTATAGTATACTGTCGGACTAATCGGTCATAGCCTCCTGCAACCTGGTGCACAAAAGTCGTAGTGTCAGGACAGGAAGTAGTTCACTGAATGTGCTAAGGCAGAAACCAGCGCTAATTGTAACAGATGAGTTAAAGTGCTTTTGTACGATCATGTCAGATCGCACGGTGTAAAAATAGCTGCGCGTTGTATCGCCATAAACCAGGTTCATCATATTGGTTTATTAAAGAGCAGTCTTTCAGAGTTAGGTGACCTTGAAAATAACCACAGCCGTTTTAACGTTTAAATTTGCGGAATTTTACACGGATGACGTGAGTTCACTTACGTCACTTTAGCAAAAGCATGTTGAACAGAATCATATCTATGCTACACGATAATTATGATGCACAGCAGAGTTGTTTTTTAACCTTGGTTTCTTGAAATTGTGGGCGTTTACAAAAAGACATTCTCTATTTTGTGCGAAACTCCGGTTGAATGATATCGACACCCGAATCTAGCGCTTTTTTTCGAAAAGGGCTGAATAAAATATCTATCTGATTGAGAAAACTTCAGTCAGGATTGAATGATGTTCGAACCAAAGTGTTGAGTCGTTTATCTGTTCATGATATCACGCCAATCATCCTTCGTCGTTATCGATACCAGAAAATTTTCCATAGTCAATTGTTGACAAATTTTCAATTATGGTGATTAGGGACAATGTACGTCGAACTTACTGCAGTTTAATATTTGGAACATCATTTTAATGCTACACTAAGAACACACCTGTAACAAATCTAATAGACAGAGAAGCGATATTTATTAAATAGGAACATGAAGAGGCTAACTGAGAATTTCTATGGGAATGTGATGGTTGCGATCCCTGGTGGGTGACGTGCAAATTCCCCTATTACTCGTCGATAATCAAAATATTGCTCAACAAGGTATTGGTTTTAGTGAACTTAATTTAAAAACAGTCCTAGCCATGAGGTTGGTGATTAGATGTAGCAGGACGGTTAGAGTATTTTCCTTCGGGGCGATCGTGCAATCTTAATATTACTCACCAACAAACGTGGCTGGCTGTTTTTCCGAGATGAGTCAGTTATGCTTAATCTGTGGTCACTAACGCATCACTCAACACGGACGCTTGCTGAGAGCGCAATCGGAGTTCTGGTCCTTGTCTTAACAAGGTTATGAACTACTGACGAGCTGTAACAAGAGCGGAGCTCGATTGCGGCTGACAGGGAAGTTGGTTGGGATGTTACAACTTCGATCGGACGTGTGTAATCTTCAGTACTTATAAACCAAAGTCCTCAACTATTCACCAGCAAGAGAAATGTGTATATCGATTTGGAGTGCCAACGCTATTAGGTGCTAGTGCACTGTCAGATCGACAGTGACGATATATCCTGTTTAGGAGCAAAATGGCAGCTACCGTTGCTTGATCAATTAGGATACGTTCTATCTTATTTGAGTTATTAAGTGCTGCATTTTCTTTTTACCGTGCAAACAAGACGTTCGTTTGTTTGCTGTAAGGTATTTGGTATAAGAAACGTTTCGCCCGCCCTGTTGGACCCATTGTCCCAACTGGCAAATTGGTTGGAGCCTCAGAGCCTGTTTCTTAGTTCATTCAAATGTGTCAATGTAACATATCCGTCCAAATAAAGCCGAATAGCTGTATTTTTAATGAGCGCCCGTCTCTGAACATAAATAGCATACGTATGTTGCAACATTTTTCCGTTCATTGTTTACAGGTTACTTTCGTTAATAGTGTGAGTTACTCATGTCACGCAATTTGTTCATCTCCACGTACGACCCGTAACTTTCAAGATAGCAGGAGTGGCTCAGTTGACTTTGAACGCACGATCTGCGCAGAAAACGTGTAGTCCACTGTTTAACACAACAATGGCTTTACTTCCCTATCCACAGGATAACAACTGCTCAACAATGAAAAATTAATCAGCAACCAGTGCAAAACAAAAACGCCAAAGCTGAGGATTACATGGAGCCACTAGTAGGAAAATCAGTTCGCTCAAGCTGTTCGCATCCGTAGTCTATTGGGCTAAGTCTTTGATCAAATGGACATTCTATTCACGAACAGTCTAAGGGTTTTGTCAAATTTATGGCAAACTGACATACTTTTCACACGTTCTGTGTCGGATAGAACGTATGTGACCGAACGTACACGCCGTTTGAACTCTCTGTCCGCACCACGTCACCCACCCACCCACTTAATATCTCTCCACATGTATGGCTGTCTTGTTACTTCCATAGTCCACTGGCAAAGAATTCTGCACTTGTCATCAGATCTCTCATGTACCTGCCCTAAGGGACTGCCGTTAACGCTTCCGAGAACCTCGTTGTTTTCAACCGTTTCATATTGTGTGCAAAGTTGATGGCTACAACTCTATGTAATAAAACCAGTCCTCCTTGTTCAAACGTTTCCCAGAGCAACTCCAAATCGCCAACCAGCTCCTACTACATGCAATTTTGTGTGCACATCAGTCTCAAGCTAATTTGTTCTCCCATGTGCGGCTGGTTCTGCACAAGCTCAACGTGTCCATAGTTAGATCAGCCACGAAGCTGAGTCAGGTTTTCGTTATGCAACAAGTTGTTTGCGAACTTTCGTTAGAGTTTTCATGAACTTTGAAAGGTCTACCACTATTTCCTGAATCAAACAAAATGTGCTCCGCCTAGCTTAAGGGGTAAAGTTTACTTCTGGCAATGCAGAGAATTAGTTAAAGATTTCATTTGACTGCAGCTGAAACTAACTGTAGCCCCAGTGTAATTCTCAGCCCTCGCTACATTTCACGCGTCTGGTCTTGGAACTTCCATACATCCCGGTAGGTCACATGATTGTGGTGTCAGCTACTCTTGCCAATACCTCATCAGATATTTGGTTTTCCTTACTTGTAAAATTACTAGGCCTTCTTGTTTTAAATTTTTTAGCAGTAACTGTTGCCTTTCCTACATGCCACAAATGAAATCGACCAGTTTTACGGTTTAGAACCACACAGGGCGATCGATGAACTTGTGTGTTTTTATGTTGGCCACGTAGACTAAACGCGAGTTATTGAGTCAAAATGTAGGTGCAGTGTTTGATAAACAATAGAACTGGTGCCGGCGAGGCACCAGTTTTCCACTAACCACATTAGTTGAAGTCTAAAGTTTATGGAGGTTGACAAACGGCGTATTTACAAACTCAGTGACCACAAGAATACAGTATCCTTTATTAATGATACAGAAGTTCTGTTCTGTAGAAGTATATATTCAGAATTGTTTTACAATAATCACATCATTTCTGAACTGTTATATCTCAAAGCCGTGTGACATTCTAAGAGTACTTGATCTCTACAGAGGAAGCTTGTGCAAATCTACTGGCTTAGGGGAATCACTTCAGGTTCAACAGTACAGTTCCTACTAGTTACTCGAGGAATTTCTTGACTGTCTGACCTTGATTCCACTTCACACCTTCCTTATAACCATGATTAGTGTAGTGTATACGGCGAGTCTTCAAGATGAATATTACGGAATTTAAACGTAGTGTACCCTTGTCACTTCTCAGATGTCAAGAGACATAAAAAGTCGTTAACACTTCCTGAAATTGAAACTCGGATCATCACTTTTAAACAGTCTAACTCAGTTGTTAATATTTGCTTATAACGCAGTGAAACAGTAAAACGTTTTGCCTCTGTTTTTATTGAGAAAAAACTGACAAGAGGTGAGCTGACTACTTTCTCACATTTTTATGCATGGGAAAAACCATCCGTCAGCTTATAGCGTACTAAAGGTTCTAACCGCCCAGGACAAACAAAACCGTTCTTGTGTTTTGGCCCGCGTCTCCAAACGATTCCGTTTGGTCGATGTTGATTGTTTTACTGGAGAAACTGTAATTGATTGTCACACGGGGGATATGATTCGTGGATGTGAGCTGGAGAATGTATGAGGGTTTCTGTTGGCAATTCCGTTAAAAATTATCTACACATAGATGATGAAATCATTGCATGAATAAGACATTGTGAGACATTTTTACTGGAAAAAGCCATAGGAATATATCGGAGCAGACAAAACCTAGGGCAGCTGGTCGTACTGATGTATTTTCGGGAGAAGAGATTGGGTAGGATAGCTGGCAGATCTGAGAGCACTACTGTCGATAACATGAGAAATAATCGATATGAGCGAAATGCTGGGAGTAAGGCAAATCAGGTGAACAAAAACTGCCGAAAATGGATGAGTAACACAGAATAAGTATCAAAACTCTTCTGAGCACGTCAAACGCTATATAATGGAAGACAGAATTCCGGGCTGGGATGATTGCGTAACCATGATGCAAAAAATAACTGATCACAACCACGAGTAATTTATGAAAAGCAAAACGCACTCAAGTTAATGATACCCCCCCCCCCGAATTTACTACACCGTGACAGAAAACATGACCAAGTGTAAAACAAAGTAATCCCAAACTGTCCAGATTTGCAAACAGTTTGGTTAAAGATTACTGGAACCTAGAAACTGTAAACTGATGAACAACAGTATAAGAAATGTTTTAGTTAAGCCCCAAACCAGTTTTAAAATTTTTTTTAAGGAAATTCATCCATTTAAGTTATAACCCTAAGAATCTTCATAAAGTTACCTAGGAGTAGTTTGTTCTCTTCCGTCTCTTGCTCATACTCTAATATTGCAAGATCATTTGACGATTTTGTGAACCTGACTCATCCTTTTCTTGTCATTCATCAGAAGGAAAGCGTTCCCCGGGAAATCGAATCATGAGATATCTCAGTCAATGGAATTCATTCATAAAAACATGGAAACAGAAATGTCCTTGCTCATGTGATGGGCGTATGTTTAGTTTGAATTCCAACAACTTAGGCGTGTAAGTAAAATAACCCTCAGCAAGCCACTTCAAACTTATCTGGAATAGTATGAAAGTTGATTGGTTCAACGAACAAGGCCATGTTGGATGAGGCTGATTGTTCAATATGACAGAAGATATCATACACCAGGAATCTGCTTCGGGGGCAAATCAGACTGCAGGCGGCTAGAGCATTGTGTGAAGAATATTCCCGAAAGGTGTACTACATTTTAGTGATCCGCCCTGTGCTCACCACCCAACCCAGCTCAGTCAGGTTGGGTCTGGCAAGTCTGTCTTGCTGTTTCTTGTTTGGAGGTTGGGTCAATCTTGACCTTCACTGCTTCATTGAGGTGATGGCCGGGGCTGTGTGCTGCGTTGAACTGGAGAGAAAATTCGGTGGAAATGTAGACTCACCAGATACGGGCGAGTCAATGAAGAGCGGGTTCCTGGATTGAAATAGTGACTGCGTACCTGCGTTTGGGTATTGACTCACAACCTTGTGAATCTATGTCATTGTGCAATTGTTGCAACGTTGACCTGTTCGAATTAGGGGAAAGGAGTTTAGGACTAACCGCCAATTAAATTGTAGACAAAAAGCATTTGGTGCGAATAATAAGCATGAGGCTCGTTTCAGTGCATCCGCTGCGAGTAGCTGCAACTGGAATGAGTTTTGTACGTCTTATTGAAGCTGCCTTAGGGTTAGGCAGGCTCTTCACTGTCGACTGAGTCAGTTTTGAGTCACCTGTTCCGCAGTGGACCTCAATAAATCCGAACTTCCTCGTGTCTTTTAGGTCATATTCAAATAAAGAATTCCTGGCGAAATTCCTCAAATCAGCCACTTTCTTGGCATAAACATTCTGGAAATATCAGAAGCTGGAGTTTTTCAGACAACAGTTTCCAGTTTCTTCGTCGTTGTTCAATTTTCGCACATTTTCTACACCTTTAGGTATGACTCTTTTCTAAAGCTGAGACAAGTGACTCACATAGCTGAGCTCAAAGTCGACATCTGAACACAAGTAGGTCAGAAAGCAGTCATGATGAGTAATTTCTTGAGCTTGAAGTTGGTTGTTGATTGCTGGCCTGAAACAAAATAACAGGAATCTCACTGACTCATTCGCCTGATTTCACCACGAGATGACTGTGAGTCCAAACGCTTCTTCCTTGAAGTTTGTGGTAGCACCAAGGCTGAATCTTACGGTCAAACCGGGGTTAGGGTTTTCAAATCAGTACTTGTGCATCGTCAAACTCGGTATATTAATTATATACTGTTAATACGAGCTTGAAAAGCATTGCATTTTCTTCTTATTGATATGCGTCTCAACGGACAGCAGTTTCACTTCTGTCTAAAGTGCGTTCTGTGAAGTCCATTTCGATATTCTGAACTATACCAAACACTGAGTCATAAATACACAAAGATTAAATTAGAAAGTCCAGCTTGGTGCTCAAACCACGGATTATAATCTCATGTATAGTCGTACGTTACAAGTATCTTTTGTTAACAGCCAGAAATATGAAGTGTTTGTGGACTGTACAAGATGCCATAATTAACCTACACATATTCTTACCGAATGAGATTGTCTTTTGTTCCTGAACTTCTCAGTCCACCTGTGTTCTCGTGCACGTTAACCAAACGTTTGTTAGTATCTATTATAATCTGCCTCCATCTGAAGCATATCACCTGCAATTATTCGGATGACTACCAGCTGACCAACGCTTGTAAAATAAAAGCCAGTCATTTTTTACAGTGATTTTCAGCTACCTTGTGGACTGATTGTTGGCAATGTGGAGACACCGGAGGATGGCGTTCTTCCGAAGTAAGGGTTTCAGTAATAGTCCTGTAAAACGGAACAACACAAATAAACTTGAGTTAAATGCTCAGTAAGTTGTGCACATGACTTGCACAAACGAAAACCAAAATGGTAATAACGATATGACAACACACTGTGTTTAGCAAATCAAGTTCAATCCATGTGTGCTTGTTAATTGTAATTGTGCTTTGCACATTCGACTTCAGTAAAATGTTGTACCATGAATTTTTTTTATCTGTAGGAAAATTTTCCAGTTGACCATCACTCACATTTGATCTAAGTCTTCGCATTCAGATAGACTTTCCAGCCAGCCTCTTTCGAAAGAATGCGGAGGCTGCGATCAAATGTGAGTGATGGTCAACTTGAAAATAAACCAAATCCCCGACTACTCATTAGTAATCTGTTGGAAAATGCCTACGTACAGTTGGTTATTGTTCACATCAAATAGCAACCTTCCTCCAGAAACGCATAGTTGTCACTAGTATGATAGAAAATTTATGATTTGCCAAAGATGATGGATGGTGTCAGTTGCTTATCCTGACCATAATGAACCCAGTTCTTATGAACATTCATTATATCAGCTGTCAGGATGACCTTATACTCTACGGCTCTGTAGATTCCACCTGCATCGCGGCCAGGTTACTAATATTAACTATGATACAACTACAACTACTGCTGAGATTACTGTTCATCGTTCATTCTGAACAACATTTTACACAGGTTTATTCAAAAGAAGAGTTGAAAATGCCAGCAGAAGAAGGTAACAGAAAATATGGAAATGGGGAATTCGCTACAAGATTACTGTCAACTATGGGGTGCTGTATAATTGAGGACGCTGAGCGATTGACAGAACTTTCCAAAGGGGTAGCAAATATCAGTAAATTCATATTCATCACACGAAAACTTACTGTCTGATATATTAAAGGTTAAGAAAGCAGTTTCTCAAAATCCAAGAATGTCTGAGGCATCGAATTGCTGGTACATTTATAGTTGACGCATCACAATGGAACAATGTCTATCTACAACAAGATATCTGTCGAAAAATTGGCAACAGTCAGCACCGCATAAACGTGTCCTCGACTTTGAAAGACAGCATTACGGTCACTATGACATCACTATGACATCATTGGCCGTATAGGTGGGCGGTCCCATTTAAACAATAGTATTGCATGGTGAAGTATACATTATCCCAAAGAATGTGGTGAATGCGAGTAATCTAATAGGCACGATAACCCACAGTATGGAAGACGGATTGGACTGAAGCATTATAAGTGTTGGTCTCACATTTATCAATCTTCTCGGTCTAGGTAGCCTCACATCGGTAGACATCCACAACACTGATATTCAGTACCACAGCTTGGTCGTCATGAACTACGATCACGTCGGACGTAATGAACACGTTGGCATTCGTAACTTCCTAAAGAACGTGCAGCCCAGACTGTGCAGTCTCTTCGTCAGGTTTTTGGCTACTTGGATGTGTTGGACACCAGGCACATCGTGGGTAATCTAGCACAATTGCAGAATATGAGCCAGGCTTTCTGGCTGATTGCATTTGTCACAGCATAGAACTGAGTGGTCACTCTGACCACCTAGAGGACTCTGGACCTCATTCTGGGGAAGACTGCATCGGCGCTGGAGGGCACGAATTAAAATCCTGGGGAAAATGGGGTCTGGATTCAACAGCTATTGGACGTTAAAGAGCGGGACATGTCCTGAAGACCACAGTCATCCATCTACGCTACACGGACCTCACCCTTATTCGTCACTGCCACATTTTGAACGCGTACCGGGACACTGACCCCCTCACGACAGGCAAAACCAATTATCTCTGACCGCGTACTCTGAACTGGATGTTGGCCGGACAACAGTCTCTTTACTGACGATTTGTGCCGGATAGAAATGGTTGTGGACAAACCCGAAATGCGCAGACCGCCCAAGTGAATTAAGGTGTGATTGCAGCTGATTGTTTAGTCTTTGAGAAGGCAGGGACATTTCTGAATCACCTGGCTAATTGTACAGTCCATAGCTTTGAGAGTGTTTTAGTAAACTTGACTCAAAACTAGCGAGCGATTCATCTTGGGGACCAGATCCTTTCTTAGAAAGTGGAGGCGCTGATGCGGCTTCAGGGGAACTTTAGCTGTTTCATCCAGCATGGGAGGATGCTGCAATCGGTGTTTGGTTATTGTTTTGCCTTTCCAGGTGAACGGGACTTAAAGATAAGTCACCGTGTCAGAGGCGCTTAGCGAGCGAATAATGTCCGGGCCGAAATTAATGAACCTGTCGGCTATAGCTGCTGTGTTTGTGGTCGCCACAAATGACCATGAGTTTCAGCTTTCGCACGCTGATCTTCACGCCGGACAGTTCCAGACAACTGGCGGCGGTTGCAAGCTTCGCAGAGAGGCTCCTCGGATTCTCGGCTATCAGAATCAGATCGTCGGCTTAGGTGAAACCGCTGATCAGTGTGTCGTAGAACTGACAGCCAAGCTGCGGTCGAGATAGAATCAGCACCTCATCCACTACCATGCTGAATAGCAACGGTGACATCCGGTCACCCCGACGAACACCGTGTTAGGATAGGAAAATGAGGCCTTCAGGCAAGGCGAAATCGTTCCAGTAAGAGCCAACAATGCAGTGTGTTAGGAGTGGAGGAACACTGAAAGCTTGGACCAATCTAATAACTGAATCCTGAGAAGCAGAACCGAACGCCCTGGACACGTCAATAAAGGCCGGGTACGGTCTGGGAGACGTGAAGCATGAGGTACGGAACAGCGCCTAGAGGTAACCATCATGATGTAGGAATGTGAATTAAAGGGCTGTCAGTTGCGAACGCGTATTCTAATGACCCGCCAATATTTTATGAAAGAAACCTACCAACGCTGAAGGTATGGCGATAGGTCTCAGTTCGCTGAGATAGGAATGGTTATTGGATTTTGGATTAAGCGTGATGCAGGAGCAACACAGATGAATTTGACAATCTTCAGTTAGCAGGAAGAGGTTGAAATATCCGATCAAGGCATCAATTTTCATACGCTTCAGATGTTTGGCCAACACTGTGTTCAAACCGGGAGGGGTGTTCACCATATTCTTCAGAGTACATAAAACTTCCTCTCCAGTGTTCGGGCCGAAAAAGAACCACTCCGGAGGCAGAATCTCACACGATGATCGCTCATCAATGTGCTGATCAGCCGGTGAATCCTGGGACCAGTACTCGTTGGAACTAGCCAAGACACCGCTATTCGTCTCGTAGGCAGTTCGCCAGTTTCTTGAGAAAACAGCTAAAACAGCAGCCCCCTATCGTCTATAGTAAGGCGTTTGAATCACAGACTAGTTGGCTTTCTGTATATGCTCATTGGTCTTATAAGTTTCCGCAGCACTTTATCGCCAGATGTACAGAAAGGCGTGAGGCGTGTATATTTAACTGTGAATTTGTGAAAATGTTTACATGAAGACTGTGGACAAGTGCTAGCAATTCATCGCTATGTAAGGGAGCCTTGCTGTTGGACTCCAGTTGGAACTATAGTTGTTTGGATCAAACAGGAGAGCCACTCGGAGTGTTCAGTAGCTTGGGACACCATATCCGACGTCAGGTTCTCTGTGAGGCGGAGTCGTGATCGGCATTGCGAGCAGCATCTTTCTGAAAATCCACAGCATATGGACGCGTCTTGACGCTTTCCGGAGTACAACCAGAGAAGTACGACAGGAGCTGATGGTAGGGTTTACGTCGAGTAAGTTACGACGGAGTTAGCTCAGCGGCAAGTGTGAGCAATTGGACCGCCTCCAGATAAGATCAACTTGATCCAGCGGATTTCTTGCACCTGACCTCGTGGTTGTGTACGAGAGGATGCGCATGTTTTTTGTGTTGACTGAGACTAATTTTAGTCGTAAAGCAGGGGTCGCGGTTAGTGTAATCAAGGGTTGGTGGAGGTTTAGCACCTACCTCCTGTTCTGCACCAACTTTTCCTCAATGCATACGGGCACGCGCCGAAAAACTAGCTCTCAGTTTGCACATCTGACCACATTCTGAACTCCGCTCGCTCATCCTGTGTACTGGTAGATGCCGGCACAGTTATGTAGACAGAGACGCAGGCTGTATTTTCATTTTGTTGATCGAAAGTAACCAGCACATTGAAGCTAGGTATAGCGGTTGGCCCTGTTTTGCGCTGTTGAAGACTTAGCCAGTCAACGTTTGCGCCGAAATTGTCTAGTTGGTACTATGAAGAGATCGTTCAGCACGCGACCGGTCAATCGGTCCAGATTTGTAGCCTGTTAAATGCAAGTCAGTCGGTTTTCTGGGCCAGTCAGATCTAATGATGTCGTAGTCAGAAAACAGTATTGGTTAGTATTGCATACGTGTCATTACCCACAATGAAAACATGTGACTGCCTGTTTTTCAAATCTAGTACACTTTATTCACCGCAGTAAGCTGCTCAATTGGCGACATTGCGTGCAGTCTAGACCTTCGCAATGGCTTTTAGAAGCGTCGTCATACTCAGGCCACATTCTGCTTTGAATAACACAACTTAGAATTAAAAGCATGAACTCAGATTTGGATACGCCATTTTCACGAATCGTCTTGTCAAGTAATCGTCGTTTTAGCCGCTCTATCTCGTTGATTGATATTGCAGGAATTGGTCGCTTTGACAAGGTTTCAGCTGTACTGTATATCACTTTGGCTGCTAGCTGGTACGTTGCTCACATTACTTCTGTAGTGTGGTTTTTAAGTTCTGTTGCTGGTATCACGTGGTTCTAACTAAATAGGATGCTTGAAAAAAATGATGGTCGCTTACAGCAACACACTAAGGCAATGATTGCATGGTTTCTTATGGATAAAGAGCTTTCTTTTTGTATGTGCTTTTAAAAATAAGGTCAAAGAAAAACAATGTTCATGAAAACTTGTGTTACACGAGGGGACGTTTCTCTGTCGTGTACTTTTGTGCTGATACTGGAAGATGCATGCTCTTGATTGACGTAAACGGGGTTTGTCTAGTGTTTTAGTGTTTTAGCATGAGGTGCTATTTCATACACATTTTTTATATTTGTTTCAAAAAGACAAATCTATTGTATGATAATAATGAAATTATCACTTGTGACCAAAACCTTGACAAGGTAAATGGTCAGCAGTTCGCAGAGATGAGCACTGTGGGACGCGTCCAGTACACTTCTTTGTTTGTACGGGTAGAATTGTTGTTTGCAATCCACTTCGAGCATGTTCTTGTATACGTGCAATGCAGTATCTCCTTGGATGTCCTAGTACTGAACGAGGACTGAAACCATGAGCACACCCGTGTTATTGGGAGAAAACCGTGCTAAGTTAAAAAACGAACTTAAATTTTGGTTGAAAGTGTACGATAGTGAGAGAATAAATTAAATCTGGAGTGGAAATCAGCTAACTAGTGAATTTCTACTTACACAGATGAAAACGTGCAGACAGAAAAATTGAGCCGATAGCTTGTAAAGTATGTTGGCGTAGTGCAATGACAGATGTACACGGAGCACTTTTGGAGTGTTGCGCGGCTATTCGAACTAACTGAGAAACAAGCGTCGATTCACGAGATACCATGCGATTATACTGTTGTCTTTTACCACAGGTTAGCAATATCTGCCAAACACTTGAGTCAACCAAACGTAAATACAAAATACGGATGTAACCTACAGGCACGGCTGTCACGGGTAATATACGTCTAGTCGTAGTGAAACTCAAGTGTGATGGTATGTGCATCTAATTATATCAGCAGTGTGTTATGACTGCTGTCACTATGCTTAAGCATGCAACCATACCAGTCTACTAACCGGCAGTTCCATGAAGTCGTACAACTCAGAAACCGTATGCATCTTTTAGCATCTCTACTCACAGTCTCACAACAGTCAGCTGAAGAGCATTCGGAACTAAGGTTCTCCCACACGACTTGCAATTAGTCACCAGCAATTCTACGCACGGAAAAGTGTCTACTTTTGAGGCATGATGTTTGAGCACAAAGTATGAATAAAGTTAAAGGACTGTTTTAAATCTGTACTTCGCACGGCCACTTAATTTTAACACAAAAAACATGGTGTCACATAGAGACCGTGTTGTACATCTCAACCGTAGATACTAGTGTCGTCATTGTACTAAAACCCCTTAGACATGTTGAAATAACCACTTGGATTCGGATTATACTGCTGTTTGTGTTCGTTTCGGTATGGCAATTGTCAATGAATCAAGTACAAAGTAGGTAACTAGCATCCGAGTGAAGAAGGCATGAGGAACGCTTATCAAATGGCACCGATGGACAGATAAACCAGGTCAAGTCAGATGATGGGAACTAACAAGCATACCGAACAACTTACAACAGTTATGAGAACTTATTGCTTAGAATTATAATCGAAAAGGCCGTACAGTTGCATCCCAATGAGATTTCTGATACACCGTTACACCTTATGTGCATGTGCCGCTCGATTTCTTCTGTCTGGAATTATGTAAACGACTACAGGGACCCCGAGACTGACCTACACCTACTCCAAATATTTTGATAAGGCTAGTGTTTTATTCTGAGGACATCAGAATGCCACTGTCTTTGGTTCTTTCTCGTATTGCCGCTCGAGCTGAGGAGGTCATATTGAAAAAGTGTGATTGAGTTGTCACTCACCGGTCTCACAAAATTGACAGATGGAATGAACCTTCAGAAGTATGACTCAGCTGCTTGAGCCAAGTCCCATGGAGGACAGGACCCGAATAGTCACCTATTTATCATGCTTTTGGCTACACTCTGTTGGAAGCGAAAACAGCTTTGCAGCGCAAACTACTAAGGCGTAAATTGGTTCCAACTCCAGACTTCCATCCGTAGCTTTTCCGGTATGTTATCAGGAAGATGTCATAAAAACAAACAGCATTGTTTTGAACGATTTTGGAAACTGAATAGGTACCCAGTGATTGGCACTTATGAACAATTACTGTATCCCTAAAAACGTAGGATCAATTGCTTAAGAAATGTACCAGTCACGTCTTCATCATGTTCACGTTACTCAGTGGTATGGTATTATGATGGCACGTCAAACCCAGAGGAAGCCAGATAAGTGAAATCTGGGAATATTGGGTTTTGGTCAAGGGAGCTTTGAACATATTTTAAACCTACGACAGGTCACACATAATGGATACTGTTACAGGCACCCGAAGACCGTGGTCGTTTTTGTCCTCAAAACTGCGTTTATTTGGTCTTACACTACTTTGAAATTATCCGCATGTGAGTCACAGTGAAATGTATGATAATGTTGAAATTTCTGTATGCAAACAGAGTGAGAATTTATGTGTTCATCACTTCGGATGTTTCTAGACAAAAATCCCCACTTTCTCCCCCTCTGTTTAGTTTTGTCACTGATACTATCCTCGTAGAAGTGGTTAACTAATCTAGTGAGATTTATTTTGAGTAAATCCCAATACCAAGTTGAACGACACGGAGTACGTGGATGATATTGCGTTGCACAGCCGTTTTACCAAAATTATGCAGACCATGAAGAACAAGATGAGTAAACGGATGGGTTTTTATGGGACGTAGTGCTCATTTTCAATTCACTAAGTATTTTTGCTCAAACTTCTTCTAATACCGGTTGTTCGCTTGAGACACTGGACAGATTCATCCTGTAGGGTAGCAACATTTAGCCGGCTCACAATATCGGCCAGAATGACGCTGACACGTGCGGTCTTTTTGAGTCAGCTTCAACTGTAGCATCGAGAAGATTTGCGAACATAGTTAACAAAAAGATGGGTGCGATTTGAATGTGATTAATTTTGCTGTGTAGTTTTAGAAAGTTGCTAATGCCTGGCGGAAGTATTTACAGGCTTGTTGTGTTTGACTGTCGTCGTTTTTACCATTTATCTCATATCAGGCGAAACAATCGTATGAACAACGCGACCACTCACTAGCGCACACATAGTAAAACACTGTATGCGCGACCAACACGGGTGAACTACTACAAGGATACAGTGTACGACGGTTCGTTCCTCTGTTCTGCCGACCAGCTGAGCATTCACATCATCGACATTGTTGTCCATGAACGCAATCGTTTGACAAGAATCGCAAGGTGGTTGGGGAGCGACTCTTTTACAAAATGTGGGACTCCTGGCTATTCCGTTAAGCAACAGATTGTGCAAGTACTGCCTGCCAGTTTGGAAACATCTTGTTTAGTGCTACGACGCGCCTTGCCACATGAAAGCCTGTTGCAGCTAAGTGGTATCTTCAGCCGTTGTACCGTGCCCTTCCTGTGTAATCCTCTTTTAATCAATCTTTGACTTATTTGAATTCTGACAAGTTTGTTTTTTTGAGATACTTCCCATCACCGTTGCGACGACCGACATCTAACTCCTATATGTTGATTTGTTTGTCCAGCAACCCTTATAAATGAGTAGATGGGTGAGCTGTACGACTGGACCAACCGGAATTCTCGAAAGACGTTTGATATATTGTCGTTTGTGGTTTGTTTTTGTAACTAAAGTGCTTAATTATGATGTTTTGTACGTCCCGAAGATGTTTCTTGGATGGAACTGTCTTTTCTTTTGAAGGTACTTTTAATCGGACAGCAGGGACTGACTTACAACACTTTTTTGTACAATTCTGCCATCCCTCCGCATCCAAGTGTATTCGAACCGATGAGGATCTGACAGAGATAATAATGGTGGTTGTTTTGACATTCTATTCGAGGTTCAGAAGCAAGTTATTTCCCCGGTCATATGTAACCCTGTACTGTGTTATAACTTGCGATTCATTCACTTAGCTTGTCAGTGGATAATCCTTGGGGTAATAGTAGAGTCTCACTTACTCGATTTCTGTCCAACAGTTTGCAGAATAGAAGTATTGATACTTGAGTAGACTTATTTAAGTAGTAACACGACGTAAATATTGGAGGACAAAACAATGCACACCGGCTGATTACATACATAAAGAGAAGTAGACATCAATAGCACAGGCTACCTGGTTTATGTCTGAATGAAAAGGGATATTCTTTTGCAGAAACGTTTTTCTTCGTTCAGTTAGGCTTCACACACAAGCTTTTGAAAACATATCATATCTTTATTTCAGAAAGGAACGATCTTGTGTGGGCCTGACAAAGCAATATTAAATCCTTCCTACTTTGAGTCAGCTGACAATGGACTAGTTATCAATTGAGGCCATAATTAAAGTTATCGTGTCTTCTGTCGAGAATAGTTGATACCAGATATGGAACGCCGGAACGATATTCATGAACAATTGTGTGTGTGAAAGTTTCTGTGTGGGTTTTTAACTGGACCATTTGTGAGGTCAGTAGTGGGGTGGTAAAAATGCACGTATAACGATTGACGGTGTGCCCTGTTGACGATCTCCAAACGATAAGTGAAACTAGAGTTTGATGTTTCTTTTCGAAATGGGATGGCTTGAAAGCCTGGTTAAACGTGAAGGCTGTAATTACGAATGTGTGAAGTTCAAATTGCGTATTGCATGTTGATGAGCATGCATATATATATATATATATATGCGAACATTTGCTATGTCTGCCGTTGCAACCCTAGACGCGCAACAGTTGTCTGTACACGTATATTTAAAAGGCTAGAATTATCTTTTTCCCGTTTGGTTTGTTAAAGTATTCCAAGGTCAATGGACTGAAAAAATGAAATTTTCAGTGTGCTTTTTACAGCGGGGCCGGTAATTAGTGGTCCAAAATCTCCTTTTTGGATGTCAGTTAAAGTCAGTGCTTCAAGTATTTTGATTCATATATTCGTGCTCAAAAATAAAAAAAAACAGATTATCACAGCTTATTAAGAAATCCGGTTGTAACATCTGAAACCGTTCGTTTTTTTTGGACGCTGTGAATAGATCTATTTGAGGACAGCCCAGTGTCACATATGTGCACTTATTATGCGACACTGCACTCAACGGTAATTTTGATTAAGTCACAGTGCACTCCTACAAAAAAATAACGGTCGTGTTTTACCCCACGGTCACCCGTAAACATGTAGTTTTTTAAGTGTTTTTATCGACTGAACAAAAGATTCAGTCCAAGCGCCATTGAATAAACCAGAACTGGTCTACACTGAGTATGAGATGATTTAGTCACGGTTCAGTGTGCCATCGTTCATTGTAGCACTTTGATCGATTGATGTAAATGTGTACGACAGTTACAACTGACCAAGTTTAACGCCATACTGAGTGTGTGTTAATATCGTTTCCTCAAAAACGTATTGTCCAATCTACGAAAGCGGGCAGTAGGTGTAGACCATATTAATTTCACATACGTTATTAGCATCCATACCACAACATCTAGCTTCTTAGTAAAGTTTTCTGAACCACATAGTGACACTAAATTTTCCCTCTTCTGCTATGTAGCAATTGGTCTATAAAAATTTTAAATGATTACCAGAAGTCTGTCTAAGATTATGCAATTCATCGGAACTGTAGTGGTTATCTGAAGTGCATATGAGTGATTGTCAACTGATAAAAAGAAGTGTGTGTAAATCAAGGTTGATTTTGTAATTCTCCACGTAAGGTATTCACAGTTGAACTACACAGACGTAAGTTTAAAACAGCTAAATCCTCAGAGGAACCAAAAACAGACAGAAGGTTATGTAGAACAATTTGTAGGGGAATTTTCTGACGTCTTGTCCGGTACATTAACCGAATTCGGGTGAATAGCCAGTCACAAGTGCAAACAGACGAAAGTCAACGATAACGCATTGAACCACGTTTGGAATAACAAACAGCGGCACGATGAAAACATTCAAAGTCAGATGAGGTCACTTAGAAGAGACTCACTTACGAAAAATCCGGATTTTGTTTTGCATTCGAACCAGTGATGAAAACAGGAAGGTTGAAAAGTTGTTTTCTTTATTGAATGGAAATAAAAACCAACACGGAAGTGTGCGATTTAACTGGAAACATTAAAGACTTAGTTGCTCATCACCCAAGTCGACCAGATTTGATCTGACTGTCTACTTTGATATAACTGGAAATCAACTTCAACTTGGCAAGATATTTCCAGTGCGTGGTTACATATAAACGTCTGAATATTAACACCTGAAACAGGTTGGAACCAGTACACTGGAAATGAAAGACCAACCAAACTATACAAAACCTTGTTTCGTCGAGGTTCATCCTGACCTTAGATGACTCAGTGTACCATAATTTCGCTCGATGGCCAGTTCAAACCTTTGATACCATGCAGAAAACTTTCAGCTCCCGTTCTGTGAAGGATTCCCCTGAGTTGTGTGGTATTTCAGACTTATGAGATCGACAGAGTAGCGAACAGGACTTGTTTCCTGTGTTTGATCATCAGGCTAATTACAGTGACTGGGGTGAGTCGGGAAAACGGTCAATATAGGTTAAGGGACGACGTGTTTGTTATCATTTACGCAATCACTGTTACAAACCGTGGGCTTGATTGATTGTGGGCCAAGGGAGGTTAGGCGGAGGGGCATCACATCTGTGCAATCATTCTATTTTAGGTTTACGAATACAGCCATGAAAGGTTCAACGTTTTCACAATCACACAGATACTATATCACTGCACACAACGTTCACTTTACTTTCTCCGGTAAGTTATACGGTCAAAAGGACGGGGCAGCAATGGGGTCGTCACTAGGTCCATTGTTGGCTACTACCTTTGTGGCAAATCTAGTGTAGCTCATTGGCTGAAGAAATAAACTCACTCATCCTTTAGGAGCGTTATGTAGACGATATCATTTGTGTAGCAGACTTATCTGAAAACTTCAATGAGGTAGTGACTCGTTTCATTTGTGTCTATACAAATATTTGAAACAATCGGTTCCCTTGAGCAGTTTGAACTAAGCACTTACAACACGAAAACTGGTAGATGCAAACATTTCGTATTGACTCATCAGTACCAAATGTACAATAACATGGATGGGCTTTTTTTATAACAAACGAATTGAGGGATGGATAATCAATAAACGGGTTGGGATAAGTCATTAAGTCCAAGGAAGGGTCAAGTTCACGAACAGTTGTTTGTGAACACAGAGAGCTGGTTTGAATCGATTAATTGCAACTGCTTCAGAAAACCGTAAGAATCTCGGGTTGGAATGGTGCAACAGGATTTTGAATGCACAAGATGGATCGATAGCGTGACCGGTGGTCAGGATGTCTCTGGAGACTGAGGAAACTGGCTGTTTACGCGTTTCAGCAACATTGCCATTCTCCGATAACACGGACTTCTGTACACAATTTGGTAGATGTTCCTTCATTCTGGAGCTCAAGCATCTCTCGGTTCTGCCTATTTAACTTTCTCCGCAGTTACATACAAATTGGTAAGCACAATGTGAAGTGGTGCCGATAGACTGATCACCTTTGATTGAAGGAACTGGCATTTTCTGAGTCCGAGCGATTACACAGAGTTCAGCTGCATTAAATGTTCGTTTAATTGAATTTCTTAATCGCTGTGTTGTTTGCTACATGACATAATCACCCCTGAAAGGTAGCTCTATGTAGAATCTCTTTTACTCTACAGTGACCACCTTTTCGAATGGTAATTTTTGTCTACTGTGCCTATCTGTGAAACTTCTGGGGTAACCATTTGATTGTAGGACAGACGTTATCAGATCTAGTTCCTCCGCGAGGCTGTCGGGCGTACAGATTCGCCTTGCTCGTGTGAAGAGAGTAGTTACTAGTGCTCGTTTGTATTGGATCGGTGTGATGCTGCTAAAGTTTAGATATCGACCTAACCATGTGGGTTTCCTATAAACCGTTTTTCTAACCGAGCCATCTTCCCGACGACTTATCAGGATATCTAGAAATGGTACGCATTTTCTGACCTTTAGATCAGGATGGCAACTATTCAGACGTTGTACCAGGTTATCTATCATCAGTTTAGATCGACTGAAAATTAAAGTATCATCGACGTAACGCTTGTAATATGACAAGTTTTCTATCTCCGTAGCTAGCTGTTGCTCAATTTTTAGCATGAAAAAGTCTGCTAAGATGGGACCTAGTAGACTTCCCATGGCTACTGTACCCTAGAACCCGAATCACCAGCAGGTATGGCGTTCCTAGACGTGCTCATACATCGTTGTGAAGATGACACAATGTAACGGAACGTGTATCTTAAGGCAACTCGGACGGGTCAGGACACAAACTCCGATAGTTTTGTACCGCCAAAACAAAATAAGAATGTAATCCGATGTCTAATGTACAGGCCACGAAAATATGCCCAATAGAACTAAGTGGACAGGAAAGCCAGTTTATATTTGATACGCTTGTTGAAGATGACTATCCACAGTAGTTTATTCATAGGAATATTTCAATAAGCGTTGAGGTAGACAAACCAGAAAACTGCAGACAGAAGGTCTGTTCATTTCTCCTTCTATTCAAGGGTGATGGTGTTGCTAAAAGCGTAACCAAGAAGCATAGTGTGGCAATTAATTAAACGTACTTCGCAACCAAACTACGCGTTCAGTTTGCTTCCATACCAGTATTGCGCTACCCGTTGGAAGATATATTTTCTGTTCAGGTCGCAGGCTCTTTCGAAAAGAAGCACTAGACTGGAGTCTCGCTTTTGTTTAATCAATTGGCGCATTATGCTTCTCGGTTACACTTCCAGCGACACATCACCATGTCCCAGTGGAAAATGTTTTATGCCCCCGGATGTATCTAAGGTTGGTAGTCGTGTCAGTACTGTCCGCCTTGGGATTCGTGTCTGCGGGGTCATTAGGGTAGGAGAAGAGGGAGAGTTTGGTAGTAGCATATTTTCACTCATCTATCTTCCCACCAACAACAGGTAGAACGACCCGGTTTATCCTGCGCGACGACGGATGTAGTGTGGTATTTGTTTTATACTGTGATAACACGCTTTAGACGGGCTTTGGATACTGGCAGAACGCCCAGACGTAGACAGAAGGGTGATTAGGACCCTCAATCAAAGCCTTCGGCTGAAAAACCTGTAATGAGCGCGTTGTCATAGAGGAGTATTCTGGCATATTATAAAAGCTCGTGTGTATGAAGCATAAATGAAGAGAGAGGAATATTGTCGTCATTTAGAGCCTTTTAAGAGCGTTAGACACTGGAAATGGTACAAATTAACTAATTTCAAATCCATTTGTAGACGGTCGGTTAACGTGCTGTTCGGTTACACTCTACTCCTCATACAGGATCACCCTCGATTCAAGCGGACCACTCAGACACCTGGCGGTAGAACGTGAATAACTGCATCAATCAAAAAGTATTGGACCTTAGTTTGAATACCCAAAGTTGAATTCGTGTAGCAGGTCATAATCATAGGGTTCTCCTTCACACTTCTCTCGTCAGACATAAATCATGCAACTGCTCTGTAAAGTGTAGAGATAATTGAGAGAGGACACAGAACAGCACAAGAACGGTCAGTCTCGGGTGTTAGGGAAACTACCATCCAACTGATAAGATAGTCTGTTTGGAATATAGCGGCTCTATCGAGCCTACCGGGCTGAAATGAATCAGTGACGAGACAGACGATTTTTTCAATGGGCGAAATAACTCTCCTTTCCCGGGCAAACTAAATCAGGTATCTGAAAAACCCATTTAGCCATATACATACACTTCAATTTTGGTTTATTTTCCACTCTGGCTGAGCCTATTACGATCCAAGAGTCGGGAATGGCCTGAACCCCTACTTTCGTCCATTTGACCAGCAGTCAGTTACCTTCAGCTTGATGAGGTTACCCACGTTCTTTATACTCTGAATACCTTCAGGTGCCTTATTAATTCACCTGTTGGCAAAAATCCTTTGTGTCAAAAGTGAAGCGTTATTAATAAGCACAACATACTTTCCATGGTTACGAAGTTCCAAAGGGTCTTGGTCAAATTTCAAAAGATGTCACAATGTTAAACTAATTTAAAGTCGGCATTATAGGTACCGTTTTCTTTCGTTCAAAGGTAACGGTATTACACTACGACCCAGAGCGACAGTTGGCGTTGCACCGTTCCATCTATCGGTCTATCCTTAAGAAAATAGGGAGAACCGAACATACGATCTTAACCATAGTCGTACAAACGGCCTGCTAAGGGATTTGGATAGTAACAGTAAGTTTACGATTCAAAGCCAGTTGTCATAACACAGTTATATAGTGGCCGAACAAACAAATTCTGTAGCTTTGTCGACCTTCTTTTTCTTGGAAAATGGAAACATGCCACTCATTCTTGTCCAACAGCGCATATATCCATTTACCTATTGAACCCTGAAAAAAAATCATTAAACGTGTTGGAGGTTATGACAAAGAAGTGTGCAGTCTTACTCGCCTGTATGATTTCGTGAAAGACATTAGTGATAAAACTGATGTTTCACTTTTTTTACAGTGTTAGAAACATCTAAGACGAAATTTGACACACATTTGAGGGGTAAACAAACAACAATTTATTCTCTCCGCAACCAGCACGTATCACAGCGATAGAACTCGTGCCCATTGTAATTAGTTTGATACTTGGAATAGTATGAAGTAGTCTGGTATTTGTAATAGTTACGAGCTTAACGGAACAGGTGAACAGTAGTTCAGAAGTACATGGCGAAAGGAAGTTTTGACAGACACAAGCGATCGCTGCATAGAGCAATACAGTGACCTGATGGATTGAAATTCCCGCAGGTATATCCCTAGCTCCCTTCTGGAGAATCAAGCAAAATGTCAATGATTAGGTAGTTTTCGGCGCTATGTTCAGCCGGATGTCATAAAGTCGAAAATCTATAACTGAGTTGGTGTATACTACAAACCCTGATTGGAAACGGAGTCAGCTATTGAACTTGAATGCACGACTAGCACATTATCGAGCAGACTGTTTTGAACAGTCTATCAGTAGAAATATTTCTTACCATTAAAACAATGTCCATTAACATTGCTACTGTTGATATTGTTGACGTTGACACCGTTGACACTGTTTTGAAAAACAATGGACTTGTGTGGTTCATACTAACGGGGCTTCCCCGGTGCAATGTATGGGTTTCAAATTGCTGAATCATCCAAATCCACCTGCTGTTGGCGTTGGTGTTGTTCAGAGGGTGCAACAACGCCCAAATTGACCACGGTTTAGTAATTTAACGGATGTGGCAAGTACTACAACAGGAGAACTTTGTTCTATAGTTGGCCAGAATAACTTTCGTGGTAGACCAAACAAGATATTGTGTGCTGTACCTTTGTAGTGAATTCCTATGGAATAAAGTCCTTCAGAAAACAGAGAATTATGTTCGTTGCTGGTAACACAATAGTCACATTCATTAGTTTATATGAAATGATACAACTAGTATAATTGTGGTTTCCTTCAGCCAGCCTTCAGACTCTTCAACGATGCCATTAAAATTCACTGAGTTTTACTCGATCCTACACGTCTGGTGTGCTCGCTCTTGGTTCAGTTCGATGTAAACGATTCTAATTTTATTTCGAAATACAGTAACTACGACGCATATCGATGAGTACTCGGTGAGTTGGTTAATTTTCAGATACACATGAAAGCGTGGTCCGTATTATAATCGTGGTCTTCGCAAGGAGATACATTACTGACGAACTCTGACAAGAGCTATGCTTGAGATACTCCGAACACTCTTCCAACACCATTGAACGTTTCATAAACATGGTTCATTCTTGGTGAGTCCAGTCGTTGACTTAACTCTTTGTCGTGTATCGAAGTTTATTGAATTTCATTCTTTTTCACTCCAAGTCGATGTTTTATCAAAGAGTGTCGAACAGTTATTCCGGTGCCTACTGATATCTACAAAGTGGGCAGCGTTAGCGTAATGGGGACGGAAAGTCCGCACTTGAACAATGACACTGTTCCAGGGCTTACATCAACGGCGCACGTTATGTCAAGTCTTTAAAGCTATCCCCATCCCATACATTGTACCGCTTGTACAATATGACAGAAATGACTGAACAAAAAGGAAGCTTTTTATTTATGGATCATCTTTTCGAGTTAAACAAGGAAGCTCGCTTTGATAAGGCTCGTCCACAACGACTAAATCTTACGTTTGAACAGATATTGGCAACCATCCATGACGTTCAATTTGACTTCGCCAGAATTACTTGGTTTTAGGCTGTTAGTCTTAAGTTTCAAGTAGCTAATTTTGTTCAAATACTTTTCAGAAAACGTAAACCACATTCCAGTCGTAGTGCCTTTCAGTATACTGAATACTAGTTTTAATTCCATTTTAATTCTCACTGTAACCGGCTAGGAGTAGAAACATGTTCGTGTACGGATGCTCCCGCTGGTGGCCCAGTGTTCTAAGGGTATGCTACTCGCTTAGGGTGCGAGTGGCCCCGGGTTCGAATCCCGGCTGTGCCGGGAGGCTTTGATGGCAGACCCCATCTACCTCAGGGTCCTCCTGTTCTGCTACCCATGACTTCAACTTCATCCTAATTCTTACAAACGTGGGTCCCGCTGAGATTTCTCGATACTTGTTCTATGGTCCTCAAATTAGCAAGGATCATACTGCACATAAACCTGCTCATTTCGTAAGGGCGACCGCCCGTTATGCTTTGGTGGGGTTTCCGCCGGTCATTTCGTAGGTGCCACGAGAGGTTCTGTTTCATTCCACACGAAAAAAAATTCATAGAGCAACTAACCGTGACACACGTCGCTTATGTTACTGAGTTGGTCGGGTCGTTCCCCGTGGAGCTTAATCTGAACGGGAGTATGAGATTAAAGTAGGGTTTATATATAGATTATATGTTCATTGCATATGCATTTTTGAGCGGCTTCAACAATATTAAGACCAGCTGAATTGAACACACTTATGTACAAAGAGCGGGAATGGGTTGTTAGCGCTGGTGCTTATTGCCGCAGTAGAATTCGACGGACAGTGGAATCCTGGAGTTCACCTACTGTCTGGAACAAAACACACCATCGTAACGACCCGCAGATTTCACTCGCCTGCATATGCATATGTACCTAGACTATTCGGAAAGGTCGCCTGACGTGAGTCGTCCAACTGTCTATCCGCATGCCACGTGAATGTGTGACGCGAGCCCGGAAACGAACCACACACACACCTCCCGTTTACTCGCTCGTCGATGGCCGCTCTATAGCCTCCTTAGGCAACTCGCGACTCAGTGCCGTTCCATAGTGCTATAACAGACCACCACTATATTTCGTCCAATAAATATCCAGTCTCTATTCTCAAAGGCATTTTCGTGTGTTCGGCTCTGATGAATTCGTTATCAGAGACAAACGATTTAGTGCGCCGTGCACTGAACGGTCACCTGCCCTATTGTTCGCCTATCGGGTAGCAATAGATCTACGAAACACAACAATAATCAACACACAATTGAAGGTAAGTCTCAAATTAATTCCCGCGTGATTATCACCAGATTTCTTCTAAACATGTGCCACATTGTCCACTGAAACAATTCACATGCACCTTCACAGGCGTATACACCGATTTAAGCAACTGATTTGAAGATTTCACTAGAGCCATACCGTCGTCTTTGAAATTAATGCACACAGGAGCATTCAAGCAAACGAC
>QNGE01001230.1:0-13971 GCA_008508345.1 Paragonimus westermani | reverse complement strand
ATTTAGCCCGTTCAGCAGCAAATTGCAACCCATTCACTGGAAACCATCTGTCGATCGGAACTGTTGAGGTCTAAATATTCACTTTGATAATTTGTTCAATAGTATCGTTGCATTACGATCCAATCTTGTTTTGAATATTTGAGATCGTTGGTTTACCTCTACGCGTTGCTCAACGTCATCGTGGAAAATCGTACAGATATAGACTAGATATCTTCTCTCGGCTTTACTTTTCAAGCATACTGCTTAAAGACTGATATAAGAACTGACAAAACTCTTACAGACGATTTGAAAAACGAAAGAGGTACATCTTGAAAACATGAATACTTCGCATTAAGTTTTTACTGCAGGGAATTCTACGCGATTTTCACGGAAGCATCAGTATTATGTTCGTCGCGCTCAAGTTACTCACCGACCTCATCTTATGTCGCCTCACTAAGCCCACAGAAATCCATACACGTGAAGAACAAGCAAATTTCTGGTCCGCTTCACGGATCTTGGAGCATCGATGCTCACAAGAAACCGACGGTCATGATCTTTTGAGACCCAAATGCAGCTTTCGATTTGGTTCCTCGTAACATTGTCTGAATCTACCTTCGTCACTAGGGTGTTTCAGAGAAACACGTGAATCTTTTGTGATGCCACATGCTCACTCCGCAAGCGGGAGGCGAGTTTACAAACAACTGCCTCTGGCGTTCATCAATGCCCGTAAACGGTGTCCGATCTCGCCCTACCTGCTCACTTTCTTCATGGACGACAATCTAGAATGTGCTCTTGTCAAGCCCAACGAGCTTGCAGTCAAGCTTCTTTCTGAAGTTGGAAAGGTCGCCTGACGTGAGTCGTCCAACTGTCTATCCGCATGCCACGAACCACACACACACCTCCCGTTTACTCGCTCGTCGATGGCCGCTCTATAGCCTCCTTAGGCAACTCGCGACTCAGTGCCGTTCCATAGTGCCACAACAGACCACCACTATATTTCGTCCAATAAATATCCAATCTCTATTCTCAAAGGCATTTTCGTGTGTTCGGCTCTGATGAATTCGTTATCAGAGACAAACGATTTAGTGCGTCGTGCACTGAACGGTCACCTGACCTATTGTTCGCCTATCGGGTAGCAATAGATCTACGAAACACAACAATAATCAACACACAATTGAAGGTAAGTCTCAAATTAATTCCGCGTGATTATCACCAGATTTCTTCTAAACATGTGCCACATTGTCCACTGAAACAATTCACATGCACCTTCACAGGCGTATACACCGATTTAAGCAACTGATTTGAAGATTTCACTAGAGCCATACCGTCGTCTTTGAAATTAATGCACACAGGAGCATTCAAGCAAACGACATATTTCTCCCTCGAGAGCCAACTTCTCATGGTTGACCAGATTTCGTCTGAGCGATACTCTATCTGCTAACCAAAGCACGACATTATATGCACGTATGTACGGCGCATTCATTGTACATATTCGTAGGCGAGACGTGTGTTCAGTCGGACCAATAATGCCAGGGGTAGGAAAACCACGTGAAACCAACGTGGAATGCAGTTAATATTGAAATCATGTGAGTGGTCATGCGGGCCACGTTTTGCACAGCTAGTGCCTACACATGGCGCACGCGGAGATAACTCATTACGGGTAGGAGAGCCAGCTAAACAGTCAAGCAGTCAAGCTTCTTTCGGAAGTTGGCTTGACAGACCTGGAGTACGTGGATGACCCTGTCTTAAGTAGCCCGCCTGCCAAAACATGCAGACCATGCTGGCCAATGTGTCACCTAGCTAGTTCATATGGAAAGCGCTTCGCACCGCTAGAGTGCAAAGTACATTTTCTAGATTGACACACTCCCGCACCCATCTACTTCATTGCAGATTGTCCGTGGATACGTTCACATGCCTGAATAACACCATCTCGTCAGCCTGCGATGTTGATAATGAGATATCAGCGAGTTGCACGAGCTGCGTTTGAAAACACGCACCATGTGTCGTCGAAGAGACGTTCGGTTGATGCTGAAAGGAATGGTGAATAATGCTTGTGTACTTTCCGTCTTGCTCCACGGTTCAGAAACGTGGCCTGTGCGTGGCAAGGATGTTACCAGACGTGCTATGTTTGACAATCGTCGTCTACGCTAATTGGCCCACGTAAGGTGGACTGGTCGCGTGAGCAATACGGCCCCTCGCCGGCGCTTGCTATGCATAGTCAATTGATCAGCTGATTGTTTCGCACAGCCTACGATGTTTGGGTCAGGTACTCCGCATACAAGCTGAGTGTCTACTGTACTGTGCACTATAGACTCAGACCACGAGTAGCTGAGTGAGACCGTGTGGTGATCAGAGAACAGTGTGGTAACGAAATATGAGAACCTTGGCTGTTTCGTTGAGCAAGGTGTGTAGGTATCACCTGTCTGGTTCGGATTCTCGCTGGTTGCGAACACCATCCGAGATGGTAGTGTATTCCAGTCAATGGCCTATTTGCATCCATACTAATTCTAGTTCATTGACAAAATATTTTTTAATCATTATTCCATAGTCTTCTCGGCGACTTTCCTTCTTCTGAGTTGCTCCCCGTCACTCTTGTGGCGATTGGTGGTTTGAGCCACAATGTATTCTGGTCAGGCTCATGGCTGTGTTGATAATGATGACGACGATNATCCAAATTGTCTAGGTCCGATGAGATAACACAAAGTTATGAACAAAAGTGTCAGAGCACTGAAGTGTGCAACCGTTTGTGCACGCACAGAGTGTGCGTGCAATCACTTTAATACAGTGAAAACTGTCCAATACTCTAATCTCTAAAATTGAACAGACATCGAATTTCAACGAATGTATCGCCCGAGAGACAGACGCCCACCGACGTTTCGGAATCAGAATGCAACCACACTCCAATCCGAAGTGAGGATGATGGAAAACAGAAACCGAGTCTTACCGGCTGGAATCCACCGCAGAGGACAAATTTTTCAGACGTAGTCAAGAGAACGGTCAGGACTGCATACAAAACCTTTGGTTTAGAATGGAATGGCGCACGGCAGCCGGTGGATGGCAGTTGACCAAGGCTAACAATAATTTCCCCTCATAACGAGTGCAGCCTGCAACCAAATTTCACTCAAAACTGATCGCAGCTGTCACGTGTGCATAAACCATCCGTCGGCCACTTTCGAAAATGAGCACTAGACTCGAGTTTCGCCCTTGTTACAACTCATCAGTAGTGCATATGCTTACCACAGACGGAAAAAATACTCAAGCCATGCTCGCTTGAGCAGTATGTGTTGGTGACTACACCACTACACGAAAAAATATCAAACGTACATACTCAACCACTTTCGCTTATGAGCGCTGCTCCGATTGCCTGATCGCCCACACAGGAGGCACAGTAACTGTCCTGTTGACTCCAGTCAACGACCTGACGAATACAACTTATCTCCAAAATGAAATCACAAATATCGCCAACTCGTTGGACGATATTCGGACTATTGGTAAGCAGTAGGGATTCTCATTTATATTACTTGAACATCACACACAACTAGTCGTAGCTGTCGCATTTCCATAGATATTGCAGTCAGTCCCCTCCGAAAAAGAGCACTAGCTGCTGGTCAAGCACAATGCAAAGACTTGCATACCGCTGCCATCTATCTGCAGAGCAAACACGGTTAAGTCTCTTTAATCCACACCAACTGCCACAGGACCCAGTGCTGACACGTATCTTAAGACCATCAACGCCAATGATAGAATAGGTCGCTTTGGTGCTTCGACACTTTAAACGTCTCACAATGACCAACTGTATACCCTCCATTGTTGCTACGACTAAGACTGAACTGTGTTGTAACCAGGGCTATTGAATCCTTGAAAACATCGATACCAGGTTATGAGTACATGAACTAACAAACCACCCGATCGAATGGGTCCCAAAGACTTGCTTCGGGATCAGCCAGACCATGGTGAATGTCTGGCATGATGAATCGAGTTGAACGACAATGCGTGTTTGCATCGATCGGCGAAGCAACTTTCATAGTGAGGTAGTCTACAAACTGAATATCACTTAAATTTTGACGCGAATTACAAGCTCAGAAGGACCTCACAGGCAAACTCTTGCGTCAGTAGCGCACAGCTCTGTCGCGACCAGCTTTCGAACTTCGGTCACACCATCACGAAACAATCGTGTTGGCCACTTTACCATTCACATCTCACAGGGCCAAATTACCAAATGCAAACACAACCACTTGCGCGTGTGAGTGACGATCAGGTTGTTCAATTGTTTGAATAGCAGATAGAGTTAATAACTGACGTCATTCTCGTGATTGGGACTTCTGAGTCAGACCCGAATCTTCAACTTCATTAAACCTGCTGAGCAATACAGTAGACTCGGTTAATTTCAAGTTCGAAACCAACCACAGTTGACCGCGGCCTTTGAATTCGGATAAACCTTTCGGTCTAGACTCAATCTTAGCCCCCGTCAGAACTCATCACCAATATATACTTCCTTGCCACCGACTGGATTTGCTATGGTACATAAATGTTCGAAATTCAATCCAGGTCTCACACTGCCATCTTCTACGGGGGTACATACCTGCTTCTCACTCTGCACAATGGTTTGCCCAGTCAGTATGTGGACCGTAATATTATCAATCAATACTCCCATGAATGCCCGTAGGTTCAAGAGCGCCTAACTGATTACAGGGGGATGAAATGTGTACCATCGTCTCTGTGTCGGTTGGTGGGAAATTGTATTGAGCGGTTTGTGGGTGGAATGAAACGGTGAATAGAGCTTAAAAACAGAAGACATCAATCAAGCTACCGGGTGCAACCGTCAAGCATGCACATCTGATGACCGGTGGAATTAGGACAGAATGGTGGTTAGAAAATTGGTGATGCATATTTTCTCTCATACATATGTCAATAGAGTGAACATTGAAAATGATTCAGCACTCAACTGATTCAGCCGTAGCCACGGTGTTAAGCAGCGTGTTCCAACATAAGCAGACCCTAACTGTGAGACATTTCTGTGTATAACGTGACTTGGTTATTCCATAATACAATTGTAATGACTGACCCTTCGGGCATCCTAGCTCCACGTGAACCCGTTGTTTCCAATCAGTCAGTAATATCCCTTCAAAAATCTACACATTGTGTCTCAAGCCTCTGTTAATTATTGTCGTGCACCCTTATTTCTCGAAGCGTTTGGGGATCCAAACGAACAACACAATCGTTTTCACTACTTCGAGTTTATCATTATTCATGGACTCGAATGGGCGACCACATCGGATGCGTGACATCCTAAAAGATTTCATCGGTGAGTTTTCCCCAAGATATAAAGGGTTCCAAGGAGGGTGGTTTTCATGAATAGCCACGTTCTGATGATTCAACCCAGTCCATGTGTAATGGGAGTGGATCTAGAACAGCGAAGGTGGCGTAGTTTCGAGAATTGATCAGTCAGTACGGAGTGAGTGCACAACAGCATACATGCGTGCTGGATGGACGATAATAAATTCCCCCAACAACTTGAGCTCATCATCATTGTGACCACCAACCGCGTCCACCCGGAACAGATATTCTGTTTAGTCTGCTCCGGAAGACGTCAGCCGGTCGATCGGATTACAAAGACCGATTCTCCGTACAAAAGCATTCTACAAACTACGTAACAGTCGAGGTCAAAGGTCACTCGCCCGAGACCAGCCCTGCTCAAAACTAGGTCACGTAAGGACACTTTTCTCAGCGTGCTGTAAACGCAGTGGAGCACACCGGCACAGTCGGAAAGAATGAAGTCGGAAGCCTTGGATTATCTTAGTCACTGAGAACAAGGTGAGAAACAGGTGGTTGTATCAGAATCATCGGAGTAACGCCACCATTAACAAACGCTCGACTTGTGGGGATTTCACTTCTGAAAACCGACAACCCTGGGTGTTTTAGAAGCTAAACCTTGTGAACTCATTACAACCGACCGCCCCGTTTGAAAGGGATATACCTCACGTGGTGAACGATTTTCCCTTTGTCAAGTGTCTCTTCCCAAACCCATGCACAGCTACGGAGATCACACTCATCGCAAAGTCAGAATGGGGCACAACAAATTCCATTTCCCCACTGGAGTCTCCCGGGTTGGTTTCTGAGGGAGAGAGTTCAATTTCCCACTGACCTGTCCCCTGGCGGTTAAACAGCGCTAGTCCGATATGTGACCCAAACCCTAAATCAGTCAACTCAGGACAAGTGATCACGATTCAGAGCAGACGTCCGTTGGCTATGGTCAACGTGATCGGATAGACCGGAAAAGAAAGCCATAAGACAAGTCATCTGTCTGCCTGTCGACAACAAACAAGAGTCTAGCAGGTTGACAAAAATGAATCAAACAATTTCATAGCACGATAGATCCGAGGATATCACCAAAGTAATACCAAGCTATACGTGACCCAACGTACATCACTCAGAGCTTTGAACCGAAATGAAAATGACGATCAGTAATAACCTGCTCAGTTGTTCACTGAACGGAGTGAAGTTCAATTGCAGAGCATGATCAATGAACGTGATCTACGGAACTGGACAATAAGCAAGAAATAACGAAACAAAATCACCCTAATCTCAACGTTGCTTCACAGCTCAAAATTCACTCGTCTACGTCTCGTTCGAAATACTAAGGGAATCTAACATGTAGGTCAGAAGATATTTATTATTCAGTCAGCTACTAACTTCCGTGCAAATATGGAAGACGGCTCGCAGTAGAGCTCGGACCACTTTGGAATTCCGTCGAAAATCGCCACAAACCAAAACAATGAGTGTTAAATTCCATGTCTGCACAAAATGACCCAGCGGAACGGCTCGGACAGTGCAAGGGAAACAAACATCGTGTGTTTCACGACGTGATGTTGAACACACGTTGCAAATAAGTAGTTTGTCAGGTTAGTCAATGTAGGAGATACCCAATTATGAAAAATCTGGGTTTCGGCTAGATTGGATCCAGCGACAGAAAGAGCATGCTCAAAAATTAGTTACTGCGCGACTCCAATGTTGGGCTGCGATTATTACTGGGATTTCCTAGCACAGGTAGAATAGACGATGGCCATAACAACCAACTGAATAGTCAGAACGCTGGAACAAACGGCCAGGAAATAAGACCATTGTTGTCCAACTTCTGCTGTGTATACCAGTACGGCAACGAGCAGCGTGACTGTGCCGATCGCTAGAAACACTATCCGTGCGACGCCAAATCCGGGACGCAGTGCGATATCTTCATTACACAGTGTTAACAAATCCATTATGAGCACGGCAGTCAGGCAAGCGGATCCAGCGATCATCAGACCTGCGACACCACTAGCTACGGCTTTCCATTGCGAATTTTGACATCCCGTAAACAATCCACCACAGCCCCAACGGTCACTCGCCAGAGCTGCAATCGCGGTTCCCACGGCAAGCGCCAATAGACTGACGCTGATCCCGCTAAGCGCACGAGCCATCACCAAGCCATGTGTGTCTCACACGTAACCCGCGTTCTCCTTTAATAATCTCAACATTTTGACGCACTCATTGGTTCAGACGCGGCTGCCAATCAAAAGGCAGAATGGACGCATGACCTTGAACGCGTCGCTCGATTGTGAAAACTACATTTGTCTCGTGGATAAGACGCACACGCCATCTGCGCTTTGAACACGGGCGTATCAAACTCCTAACACTGTGCCTGCACTCACCACTGACAGCCCCTGAACGTCAAACATGCATCTGACTCCATGTCCAAAACACGTATAAGAGCCAAGGTGAGAACCGTTAACGAAATGTACTTCGAAACTATGGAAACCGAAAACCCCGTGCGATCTATCTGATGCCAACTGCTTCGGTAGACACTTTGTTGTTGATATGGTACTACTCAGTGGAATCGATATGGGTTGACTGTATACATTGGTCCGAAATCTGAACACTATGTTTGCCTTCGCCGTTTGGATGATGCAGTGAGTTATAAACACTTTGACTCTTGCTGTCTGTATCTGGTATTCGTGTGTTAGCAAAACAATGTAACACAATGGCTACTTCACGTGCACTCCCTTCAGAGAATACGAGTGAGACGTGTCCTGGAAGGTAGACGCGCTGGGGGAGGAACTGCTAATTCTTACCATGTTCCGACTGATTTCCATTAGTTTTGGAGTCTCGTGCCATAAACGAGCAGTTAGTATACCATGAACATTGGTATTACGACATTACACTTTAATTGTAATGTAGATATCAAATTTCATTGCTCAGATGTCTTCTCCCATGATTATTATTTCCATATGTTCGTTTACAGTACAAACAACTCAAACTTGCTTGGTAATTGTACTCCGATTTTCCTTATCTGCTGACGTTATTTCCCTTCCGTTAATTTCTAAGAGGAGAGAAGACCTACTTTACAGTCTGAAATTTACTACTGACGCCAACTAGTTGGTCAATCCTGCCAAATCGTTGATAAAGCCGATCCACTTATCTACTCTAAACGTGTCACCATGAATGCGGAACCATCATTTCTCCGTGAACGTCTGTATTCTATTCGCATATCATTTCAGTTTTCAGTTTCACTGTTTTCAGTTAACAGACGTGCAGCTCAATAACCTAAGAGTGTCTATATTCTCTCCACCCCTACCGAGTAAACACCTTCTTCTCTACTATCGAGTATGTTCGGTTAAATTTTCATGGCATGACTAGATCCTGAACCAGTTCGAATGACCATTTTCAACAAAACAGACCTCACTATCAATAGTGTACTCTATAGCAGTTTCTTGCATAACACGATGGAAGCTACGGCTTTGATTTTTCGCTTCACAGTCAAACAGTACATACGGTCCTTGTTCTATTCGGTATCCCATTCTGTTCAGGTCATGTGAAGAACGGTGGTATGTGCTTGTTATGTGCTTTAATCCATACCAACCCGAAGCATTGGTAGATCTGTTCATCAACCTAGAATGAGCTTGCTAAATGGTGCAGTGTATGTGAGTCACGAACAACGGACCATTCATTTCTCAGCCGGCTCTTATCCGTTTCACACATACCTATAAGTAAAATACAAGTCCCACGGTCAACTCCAGAAAAGTCAGTTGATGTAGTGTCGACCGGTTGTTGGATGTTGTCGGATTAACCTGTCACAATGACTGAAACTGAAGGACGTTTGTGTTTAACTATCACCACAAATGACTTGCGCCTCTCCACTCACACACCACATATCCAGTGAAAATCCGAAGGAAGAAGACCAGGAGGCGTGTGAATGAGGCCTTTGTGCCCAGCCGACCAATGCTGGTTAGCCAATTCATAGGCTAGTTCGAAGTTGAAACCTCCATTTTTCGATAAAGGACCAGAGAGAGACTGCAATGGTAAGATCTACACTGGGTAGAAAAATGTTGAGAATATAACGTGAGGGGCATTCCATTATATGGGTTCGTGTTAGTGTACTCTAGATAGGATATGGAGTAGAATCAAACTGCAAGGTTGGACTGGACGAAACTAGACAGACCGTTCACCATGCAGTACACCAAACGTGCTAAAAACAATGACAGGTGGAAGGCAACGAATATCCAAGTTTCAGAAAATAGGAGCGTTGATTCATAAGAAAAAAGTGGGTATGACACACAAACCACTTGGCCCTAAAGTGCTGTTTGTCCCTTGGCCTACGGTGTATTGTGCGTACACTGGTGACCTACCAATCCTGAAAGGACAATGCAACACACCTTGCAATGCCATATGATCATGTCACCAAGACCTGTGGCACACGTAGCTCACTTACGTACCGCACAATTCCGTTCACGGCCCTACAATAACTGCTCACTGAGCTTGCGGACACTTGTCCGATCATATTTCTTCAGACTGTCCGGTACAATATCAACTCTTCCCGACATCTAAATTCAATGTCACAACGCGAAAGACTCAAACGGATAACATCCTAGCACTTCGGATTTTCACCACCAGGATCTCACCTACCCTATTTCATTTGTCCGTACAGCAGTCGTTTTGGAATACGGTCATCGTCCATCCGACGAACGTGACCTAGCCGATGAGACTGATTCGGCATTAGCATGGCTTCCATTCCGTCCATGTCCGCTCTCCCCAGTACCTCTGTATTCGAAACCATGTCCGACCACCGAATACCCAAAATGCGTCTCAGACACTTCAAATGGAAGCGGAAAATATGACATAATTTTCGTTCATACGCTGTCAAAGTTTCATTGCCTTACAGCAGTACAGACAGCATCACTGATGGTAGGCACACAGCTCGGTGACGACGTTCAGCCTGTGGTTCTTCCAGACATATCTTCCAAGAAGTCTGCGAGCAGCACTAGCCTTTGACACGTGAGCTCGCAACTCGGTGAGCGCAGCGGATTTGTGGACAACTTGCTGCCCAAGTGGGTCGAGAACCAGTATGCCAAATGACCAAAAGGGGTGATTTGTAACCAACGTGAATTTTTCGCCCCTTCAAAATATGGTGTGAAACGCAAACAGTGCGCTTCCTCCGATTGGCAAAATCCATGGAACGTTTAGGTGCAAATGGGACATGACGGCCACACAACAAATGAACAACTGTCATGTTGACAAATTACACAGTGGAGTGAGCAGTTTGAAAGCCACAAGAACGAGACACATTACGACAACACTATTTCACCAGTAAGAGGCAGAGATGTTAAGTTTGATTAACATCTCTCCGTTCATTGCTAATATCTTTGGTAACGACAGCTTAGTAACATGATACAAGGAGTGAAGTGATCAAATCTTTCGCTGTCATCATTGTTGATCCTCACTGCCCACCTGTGCGTCATCGCGGTCGTAGGTGACCTGGTGTAAAACGAGTGGGCAAGGTTTTTCCAGGGCGAATGATCAGAGTACTGAAGATTGTTTTCAGGAGTGGACAACAACAATCACAATTCCACAACGACATAAGCGTGGTTAGTAATAGGCTTACACAATTAATATTGGGACCTCCTGAATAGATGTGGCTGAGAGAGGACGTTTTGTAAATATTTGCGCTGAAAGCTCAACCACTTGCTGTTTGTTACAAACTTTAACAAATATGACCGGATGTTCATTCTCAGTCAGGGCATGCCCAGAAGTTCTTTTCCGGACTCTATGCAACTAGCTGCAACCAATCTTTCCGGTCCGTGAAACACAAATCAGGCGAAGCCACATCGGTAAGCTATAAGTGCAAATATAGGTCCTCATCGCATCACGGTAGACGAATCAGCTAACGGCGCAAAATGACGTCCTGTCACTCATTATTTAGGAATATCAGGAAATAGGAAGATGTACAGTGCCGGATAAAAGCGTTTAGTCTATTCCCACCAGTCAATTATCCAAAACAATCACTCGTACACGTTCGACGTGCAGTGAAACAAAGAAACGGATGAATGTCACAGGGGTGCATATCAGAGTGGGCTACACGGTTTCAGTGTCAGACCAACGAGAGTGATTGAGTCAGAGCCTTCTGAAAACAGAGAGCCGGTGTATAACGCTTGTCTGACACCGTTTCGGAAAACACCAACATATTAGTGTTGCGATTGTTTAATAAGACAACAATCGAATTTGTGGAGTCAACCACGGGGTAGTTTGCGATTATATGCTGCACGACCGAAGTTGCCTGATTTCTGTTCGGGCGTTCGTAAAACACATATTGAGTCATTACCTGCACTGGTCAGTTGGTTATTTGCCCCTCCGTACTCTCGCAGGCTTTGGTCTGTTCTGCCAATGCAGATGTCACCGGGATTACAGTTATATCACCAAGATGAAACAACCACAGTAGTACAAACTAATTCTGCGGACGTGAATTAACAAAAGCAGTCTCTGCACGGGACAAGTGTGGTCAGTAACAGAGTCCAACTGTCGACCTACATAGTTAGTACTGTGGTTCCCCTGAGTAAAGAAAGTCAGTGGAGACCTGCTACTTCGGCGCTGATTGTAACTGAGAATCGACGAATTGCTCCTTACAATGAATTTCAGCAAAATCAGCCGGATGCATATTCTCGAACCGAACACTCCTCAGGAGTACCTCTTCAAACTTCGTGCGCTCGGTCTCGCATAATTTCCTTTGCTCGATGGAAAAAGTTCGCACCAAACCACCTTCGTATGTCACGAGCGTAAATGATCATTTCTGTCAGTATTTCTTTCTACATTTGGCCTACTGGGAACAGAGTAACGTCTGTTCTCCTACACTGAAAAATATCCAAGACAGATAGTTGGCCACCTCATCGTTTTATATGAACGACTGATGGGTTTCAGCAAGTGCCAAATTTGATCACGAACGTCATAATCGCAAAAGCCAATGTGGCTGACCACGCTAAATTATGTATAGCCTTGCTGCGCAATCCCAGCACTGTGAAACGTCCTACCACTCAGTATTCCGAGAAACTACGTGATGTAGATTTTCGATGACTCCATTTATTCCGCCTAAATCTGTCTCTTTCCTCGAGAAAACGACTTCGCCCAATCAGAATAAATGAAAATGTCGTGAACAATCGAGAGGGAACCAACACAATTTTTCACCTGTGCGGCCTTTACGCCGCCACACTCATTGGTGGCTTGGTGACCCCAACTGCCATTTTTAATAAATATCCTTCGACTTTTTGATCCGAGAATTCTTGTAAATCGCTATGCACTTTGCAATTTTCTCCTTGTTACGTTGTTGGAGTGGAACAATGTTGCTTTGACACCCGTGTTTGGGTTTGTCTTGAGACCAATTAGTGGGGACAGTCGCATTATTTTCGGGACCAAGATGTATCAAAAGTAGAACCCGATTCTCATCAGTTGTAGTCCACCGTGTGCGAACAAACGCGTTCTGTCGAGGGTTTACAACAGTAGTAGAACCTGAACAACAAAAACTGTTATTTGCTTGTTCTTTGACGTATACCTGTAAACAATCAGTTCAAAATTTGATTTGTAACTACAACCTGACAGTGATTGACAGCTTTCGTTCATATCATCAACTTTGTTGAGTAAACCGTGCGCGCTGAGACACCTTCTTCCTAGAAACGTCTGGCAGTACCATGTTTGCTAGACCAGTGTTACTAAAACTGAGGGAGTGAACCAGTGCCAACTTTATCTCACTTGTGCCAAACTGATTCTACTAAACTAGCTTGATGACAGCATGAACCAGCAGGTGTATGGAACACCTTTTATGCTAGGACGGGGAAATGCAGTGTCTTGAGCATCATTGTGACTTCTGGCCGTTGTTGTTGCTAGTGTGAACACTACCGTTCCTCAATGGTTAGATTGTGATCACTTTGCTGTAATTATTCTTTGTCTGTTCGTTTGTTTCTGCGACGGTGAGTTACGGCATGCACCACTTGAGCTATGACAATCACTCTATGGATGTTGTCATTGAAGTGGCCGCGGGAAAGAAATACACGGGGAAATATTGGAGTACAGCTTGGTGTGAAATGGTTATCAGAACATACAGGAATCGAGCAATGACAACCGTGTTAACCGGGATGCGCTGAGGCCAATGTTATAAGTAAACGAGTGGATTTGTTTGGTGTCGTGTTGGTTTTCCGGATAAACAACCGTCGCGTCACCCGAGCTCTTGGGCCTCAACACTGGTAACTGCAAAGACCATTGAAATCCGGTTTCAGAGCTCGGATGGATGTGTGAAAGCCTTTTGTTAAAACCGTCGTGTTGTCATAGCGTGCCACTGCTGTTGTGGCAAATATTGCACCAATAGTTTGACTAGGTCCCTTAATCCTAAAGCGATATTACACCCACACCACATTAAGAATTGTCCAAACTCTCTTTGACTAGCATTTATTCTTTCGTACTTAACCTGAAGATGACGCACCGAAGACAAGCAAGGCTACCACGTTCTGACTCCTGAATAAGGTTCCACCTGTAGTCGCATATCAGCTCTAAATGATGTGCTCATTTGGAAAAAGGAAAATGCAAATGGGGACAACATTACATCTGAAACACTGGGTTCTCTTTATCCAGTTCATCAGGACACCAAGAAGCATCTCGTTTATTCTCATCAGTCGGTTACAGAAAACATTCGGTTAT